>JAAZQE010000326.1:5276-31472 GCA_013620735.1 Clavariopsis aquatica | reverse complement strand
AAGGGGGAAACTGGAAAGTTCGAGAGCGAAAGAGTGGTTTGCTTGTAAATATATGCAGTACGGCTGCTGCGAACTTTGTGTGTATATATTTTAACAAGGGGTTTGTGTTTTTCACAGAATGGAATTCTAATACTGTTCTCTATCTAGTTTTGGAGTTTACTTCTATTCTTAATTTCATATTCGGTTTGATAACTATATAATGGGTTTCGGGAGTAGGATACTCAAAAACAGGGCCATCTTGGTTGAATGGATTTGGAGCAATATACACAATGGAGCAAATGTCACGGTTGGTACAATCTAGTATCTATAGCTGCCTAGTCAGGCTAGACACCACCCTCTGCACATTCTACGGCACAACTCTCTCTGAACTCCATCTTTACCCTCGCACATATGCAAAACCTGATCCTATGTCGGGGCGCCTCCCTATCTCCGATTCGGAGCTAACTCCCTCGCAACACATTCTTCTTTGCACAAGACTTAGCTTCAAGCTGATAAACAAGCCTTTTCACGTGTCCCTTATCATCAGAATGACTGCGAGGATCGCCACGACTGCTACTGGCCTTTATCCACAACCCACATGCTGGGTTAACTAAACTTCTGCACATGGCTGATGCATCGATCTGGTAGGTGAGCCTGCCCAAGCGGTATCCTGTTTCTATCTGCAACGATCGTGAGTAGCACGGCTCACTTGGGTTCACATCCACCTTCTCACTAAGTATTTGTGAGAACCACGGATCAGACCCGAAAACATGTATGAATTCGTGTAGCTGTTCTCAAAATCCTCCGAGGTAGAGTCCCCCACACTCGAAAATCACGATCCTGTAATGGTTTCCGATGCTGTGTGGCTTTTCCCAGGTGAGTTTTCGATGCCGAGTTGTAATCTCGATCCACGCCTTTTTATGCATGCAGCTTCAGAACCACTCCGAGCCACAACCCGAACTAGCCACTAGCCCTAGTATAGCTCCTTGGTAAAAATAAAAGCAGCTATGAAACATGAATAGGAACTATACTAGCTTTCAGAGATCCGACAATCCCGGCGTCCAATGCGACTAAATTCAACGGCTGAGCCATTACCCATCCTCCTGGTCAGGTTTCGGGGCCAAGGTACCTCAAAACTCTATTTCCATATCTCAACAAATTATTGTATGCGATGGTAGTTCCTAGCGTGGCCGGAATTCGATCGCAAACCCTTGGATTTCCTACCCATAATCGATCCATACTTGCTCATATACGCGTTGCATTGTACACCTCCTGTCATGAGATCCCATAAAACGTTTTATCTCCATCGGACCCCTCAATTACATCTACTAGCCGCATAACTATTTGCGATTAGCTCGACCTTTCCGATCGATGGGGACTTCACTTTGCAGCTTGTACGGGCCAAATTGGCGACTAGAGGAAGAGAGTGTTTGCAGCCCCCGTTTTGCAGAGCGATTCCTCAAATCTTCATGTCCTGAGAACTCAAAACTTTGTTTCTAGTACGCAGAAATCGCAGTGGCCAGAAGGCAGACTTGTACTCACGGAAACAAATACCCGAGAGTCAATCTCAAGGGAGCAAACGATACTCCACTTGATCAGATACTATATTATATTGACTGAGTAGCCCTTTCTGGTGCCCAAGCATATGAACCCAATAAGGCCCTGTTCTTCCCTTTCTCTGGTGTAGCTAAAAGTAACAGTAAACGCCATGGCTTATCAGAAGGACTCCGAAGACCTAAGGAACCTTGATCGCAATACTGGAGGTCGGGACATGATCATTACTCTAACTGTCTTCATTGTCTTCGATTTCATCTTCATGTTCCTTCGTTTCCATTCGAGGAGGGCGAAACGAAAGGGCCTGGAACTGAATGATTTCCTAATTGCTACGGGATTTGTACGTATTCCCATTTATCATTATGTTCCTTACCAGGATTGATCATTTGAAATTATCGTTGAATATTATATAGCAATCGATTTTATACCTAGTTCTAGAACTTAGACTGATTATACTAGATTTTCCTCGTTTCCACGTACGCTCTCAGAGTGATCGAAGTGGTTTATTGCGGGTTGGGAAACCCTGTCTCTTGGATTGTCGAAAATTTGGGACCGCACCGATATCGCCTCTTAATGAAGTGCATTTTTGCGGGAAGTATTTTGTGGAACGTCAGCATGATCTTTATAAAGGTACAAACATTAGGTCATACAATGTTCTGCTCCCATCCTAACCATCACGTCAGCTCGCCATCCTCCACCTCTACCTCACTATATTCTACTCCATCTCGACAATTTTTCGAGCTGTATACATAGCCATGACTTTCACCATTCTACTGCACACCGCCATCATTGTCGAAATCTTCGCCATTTGCAATCCTATTGCGTATTTTTGGGATCGAGGCTTGACCCTAAAAGGATACTGTGCAAGTGGAACTGTGTATGGGGATCGAATGTCACGATTTATTCCTAGCCTGCTAGGCCTGATTTTGGATTTTTTCATATTCATGTAAGATTCGATGAGAATGCGGAAAATAGGATGTTACTAATACAACAACTAGTATCCCTCTTCCGGCCTGCTGGAGCCCAGCCACGCGATTTCCGATGAACATTGCCGGGAGGGCCTTGTTGGGCATAGTGTTAGGGTACGCAAACAATTGATACCTTGGGTACCAAGAATTTCATTATATAGTTATTGATTTTCCTTATAGCTGATACTGACTTGCCATTCCATTCATAGTATTGTCATAGTATCTGCTCTTCGCCTGTCTTTCGTATTCGACGGCGATGTACTATCCGGAATTAGGTTTGCCATCACAGACGCTATTGATCCCATGGTTGGCATAATGGTCTGTTGCATACCCGCGATTCAGACCGTAGTAGAAAATCTCTCTGGCGGACACATCGGCCTCTATAATGACACAGTTCACGAGGTTAAATCAGGAGAGAACAGCAATAACACCACTACCACTACCACCACCGCCGCCGCCACTGCCACCGCTACCCGCTCAAGCCTCAGCATCGGCCTCGACATCTCATGTCCGGAAAGTAGCTACGCTAATATCGAAAAGTGCGAAGTGTCATCGAGTGGGATTGAAATTCTTGAAGAAGGCAGCTATGAAGGCGATGTGGCACTTATGGAACTAGAAAGAAATAACCGGTTGAAAGCCCTCCCCAGTGCGACGGTGAATCATATGAGTGGAGCACTAACACGACATTCCAGTGAACGGAATGATCTGGGTATCGCGGAGGAGGGTAAGAGCACATTTCTCCAGGGGTGGTGGAGCTCTTAGGTCCAGTGTTGCGCCTTTAACAGATTGAGGTCGTTGATATGAGTTGATTTGAATAGGAGACTTGAGTTGCAAAGGTCTAACTTTGGATTTGGGATTAGGTCTGTACTAGGCATAGGAATTGGGGTATGAAACTGGAAGATTAGTTTATCCAAGAATTCACCATATAATAGTAAAATGGTATATATATGAATCTGGATTCAAAAACTTCTGCCCGATTCTAGTACAAAGGGTCAAGGTTTCAGATTTAGTCCTTCATTCTTACTAGAAATTCGAGGAACCCATACGTTGTAAGCAATCTTCGGGAACGGTTGGTCTGTATTATACATAATTATTTACGCGCAATATGACACCACCATTTCCATTCTTATAGAGGTAAAAATATACATTCAAACACGATAGACCAAAACGCTTCAAATCTCTATCTTATTTACAATACGCCCCTCTTGACAAACTGCAATGGTATATCGACTGTCTTGGCCCTCAAGTACTCGCAACAATTCTTACCCAAGGTGTCGTAGGTGCTGCAAGCATCATACCCACGATCCAAATGATCGTGCAGCAAAAAGTGCACGGCACGGATCCCAGGCATCTCAAATCGATCAATCGGCTTGCCTTTGTACTCTTCTGGTCCGAGGAGCTCTTTGATCTTGTCGATAGTCAACAAGGAGCGCAGCCACTCATACTCGTCATCGTTGCGCACAAAGAAGCCAACGTTGCAGTCTGAACATTTATCTCCGGAACGGCCGAGCACGATAGAGCCGAGAGGGAGTTTTGCGGTAGGGCCGAACGAGGTCAGGTCGACTGGGTGGGCAGTCTCATACGAGGGTTGCTGGCGGTCGTATTCGCGGAATTCAGGGGCGAGCGGGATGTCGATGACCTTCTTTCCGTCTTTGTGGCCTTCGTTCTCCGCGCCGTCCCAGAGACAATGCACGCGTTGTTGCAGCGCCGTCTGTGGGAGTAAAGAGGGGTGGTACTCGTAGTATGGTTTGCCTTCGGCTTGCCGCATGTCGTTTCCGAGGGAAGCGCCTGGGCAGGATTGCAAGAAAGTGACCATGCTGATGCGGAAGAAGCCGTCGGGATTGCGCATATTCAGCAGCTCGCGGTCCTTGGACTGGGCAAAAATGCGAAAGTCTACCGTAGCAACGTCTTGGTTGCGGGCATCGATGACAGAGGATCCGTTTTGCATAAACTTGAGTGTGGTGAACTTTTTAAGATTCTCCTCTCCGAGTTCGTACCGGATCTGCTCTTCCGTCCAGCGGCACTTCTCCTCGATGTGTAGACCACAGAGGTACACGTGGTACTCAGCCTGCCAGCCTGCGAACCCTGTGAGGCCAACTTTGGTCGTTGGTGGTGGGGGGAGGCCTTTTACTCCTGAGACTTTGACGCGGTCTTCTCCTATTTGCTCGAATTTAATGCCTTCTATTTGAGCGGTCACATCGCAATTGTAGTACTGTGGGCCTTGGATCTCGTACAGGAGTTGGGATGTGACCGAGTTGACTGTCATCACACCACCAGAGTTCTTCTCCTTGTACATGACACCTTCGCCCTTGTGGTCGATTGCACAGATGGGGAAACCGAGATTAATGTGCTTGCTTGCGTTGAGGACGCTACGGAAATCGGAAGAATATCCACCCGAGACGTAGGCAGCGCATTCAAGAAGGTGACCTAGGCCATAAGTTAGTGTGTGCTGTGGGATGTTGTTATGAAGAGCATACCGATGATTAGAGATCCCGCAAGCTCGTCGAATTGGTCGTTGGTCCACTCGTGCCACCACCTTCATTTATTAGCTGCGATCACAAAGTAGAGGTGACGAAACTTACGCAGCAGCTCCAATAATGGGAGAAGCATCTGATACACGACCACAGATGACGATGTCGGCGCCCTCAGTCAATGCCCTAGCGATACCCATTCCGCCGAGGTAGCACTGCGCACATACAGGCTCCAGTCCCCACTCGTCAACAGACTTGTTGTGCATCAGACTTCGGAAGCCCTCGCCCTTGTTCAGCATACCCTTCACAGCACCTGTAACATCATCACCCTCGACCCACGCAACCTTGAGACTGTAGCCCGCCTCCTTGACCTTCTTATCCACCAACTGCGCCAGGACTTCAGTATCAGAAGCACCAGCGTTGACAGCAAGCTTTGTTCCGTTCTTAGCAAGGTCGGGAATGGCGGGAATGAAGCAGTCCATAAAGTTTTCAGCAAACATGGCTACGTTGAGTTTGTCTTCTAATGTGCGAGCCTGTAACATCTGTTCCTTATTTTTAATAGCCTTGGGGCCATGCATAGTCATGGTCATTTCAGAGAGCCAGTCTCCTACAATGACATCGATTTCTTCATCCTTTGCGAGGGACGAAATAGCACGGACGCGGTCTGAGAAACCCCCGGAAGCGCCAGCAACACGAACGGGACGACGAGCTGAGGGAGACATAATGAAGCGTTATAATAGGGTATAAAAAAGTGTAGATAATAGAGTGAGACGTGAGGCAAGAGAGAGAGAGAGAGAGAGCGCTTGCTAGACCAGCCCAGCTTTGCCGTGGATGCAGTGGCAAGATATACATCTCCATGCAGGATCGGAACTCGTTCCGACTAGTGAGGATCCAGAACATGTAAGCCTTTGGCGGTTGTCCATACCCGTAAATGCTGTACCCCACAGTCGTGAACAAAGGCTACACTAAACCTCTTTTGGTAGCGAGATAGTTTACCGAGCATCCCCGACAAGCATGAGGGGTAAATACACGTCCCTCCCCGCACTTCTTCCCCAACCGATATCGCGGGTGCTCGGATCTGGAGACTCGGAAGGTCGGAGGTGAATATTCTAGCATGAAGCCGGATGCTTAACTCCGTTTTGTTTCCCAACGGCCAGAGAACAGCCATCAATAATTGCCAGGGTGTTGGGAGTGCTCATGATCTTTGGACATCTGCTGGGGTACGTGTCGAGTGGCACTGCTTGACTCAATGAATTCATGTGTAGGTCTCATTCTTTTCTTAGAGGCGGAAAAAATGGGTACTTGAATCCTATCCGGAGGAGATAGAATGTCCACATAGACCATTCTAGGATAGGTAATGCAAGGGATGATCAAATGATTTAGCAACATACGTCTTTCCCACCATTTGCCAGAGATTAGCGTTATCCTCATATGCTTCGATCTCAATAGAAGTGCTATGCTTGCCACAAGGGGTATTATTCCATTGGTCAATCCTTCACCTCATATTCCACTCTCAATATCATCAAAGGCGTCCTCAGAAATCTCCAGCACCTGATTGGAAGCCTCCAACAATGTAATCACCTGCTCGGCCGTATTCCTTTGAGTCTTCCACTTCCGCACTCGTTCTCCCTCTGATATAATTGTTTTGTCACTCCATAAAAGAGGATTGATGGCCAGAGGTGGCAACCTTTCCAAACCAAACATGTACGTCGGCTGTGTACCATATAGATTTTCCTTCCAAGCTTTAAACATAGTATGGATGGTTTCTAATTCTTCAACCATAACCGCCCTATCATTAGAAAGTTGTTTAAGATATCTGAGTTCGCTTATGCTCATAGTTGCCTCCTTTCTGAGCATTTTCAGGATCTTGAGAGCATCATCTTCCATTCGTTCAACGCCGAGCCAGGGTTCGGACAACTTATCGTAGTATTTCTTCCCAAAAAGGGGTCGCATATGTCTCAGAGCCCAAGCTATCTGACGGTCCTCACTTTCCTTTAGGTTGAGGGAAGCGCGAAGGAGTTGGCGACGCACCGCGCGGAGAGCGTCTTCTTGAAGGCTGAATGTGAAATTGGAATTTCGATTCTATCAATATGACATCAGTTTCGATAATTGCAACAACTCAAAGGACAGTATATACCTTTTCCATCACCTTCCTTATAGCCATCTCTGATTTTAGGAATGGGAACAATAAATCTTTCCATCGCGTCATTACTGTCGGCTTCTTCGGATCAACTCGGAAGATTTCTGAGTATAAGCTGTTCGGAATCCCTAAAAAGGCCAAATCTAGTATAGCGTGATCCAGCTTGATGCACCAAGTCAACGTGCCATAAGTATCGTCCAGCGCAGTGAATAGCTCTAATTTGAAGTCGATTCCATCTAACATAGCTGGTGCTGCCAAGCTAGAGGACCTTTCAAGCTCCTGTCGCCATCCGTCTTCACTGCAAAACAAAGCATATTGGTCACGCCATTTTGCCACACTTGCTTGCCTGGTCGAAGTTCTTCCGTCGTCCGCTAGATCGGTGCCTGAATGGTGAAATTTTAGTCGGAATATATTCATCTTTTCGTAGTCCTCTTGAGATAATTGTTTTAGTAGACCAGTACGAGGACCAATATATCCAATTAGCTCGGTCCGATGCAGGCAGTCATAGAGCACGCGGCCATCGATCGCATCGCGAAAGCTTCGACACACAAGCCTCCAATCTAGGATATATCCAATTGGGATGTAGTCGATAATGCGAAGTAGTATTTCAGCTGGAAGATGAGGAAGTGAGGTTGTTGACGGTTGGTGGATTTGGCTGGAATCAATAGAGTTAATCAAGGCAGCTATGTCATCCGAGTCGAAGTCGAGAGGGACATAGTGCGCAAGGTAGGGCGGTAGCAGTTCATCGCTATCTTCGTCTAATTTTTCGTCGTCGTCGGTTATAATTATTGGGCGATAGACAGTGCCCATTGTGATGTCGGTGGAGGGTGGAACAACAGTGGGGTGGGTGGCTCATGTCGTGTTGGAGACGTGCCAAACGAGCTAACCCAATCAAGATTAGACAGCCCAAATTTAGTACGAATAACACAACCTGCTCTCTCTGTTTCCAGCATCATATCAGATCTAAATTTCAAATACATTACGGCACGGCTCTACCTTGAAACATAATTTTTTTTCGGACTAGTCAGGAGCTTGTCTCGAGTAGGTCATCCTCCAATGGTCAACATGTGATGATAGACCTTGACCAATACATACAAGCTATTGGTGCAAACTGTTCGATTCAACAAAAAACCCGTAAGATGAATGATGGTAGGTGTGAAATTGGCATTACATCACTGAGAGAAGTGAAAATACAGATTTCGAGTGGGGTTCGAAAAGTAAAAAAGCTAATGAGTGTTGTAACGAAGTGAACTTGTTCCAGTCCTAGATAGTCACGGGTTCATCAGGCGAGGATGGATATCCGTATCGCCTCCGATACAGTTCCGGCTAAGATCCTATTTAGACTAGCCTTTCCGATTAGGAAGGACCTATTTAACGCTGGCTACCCACTAGAGGCTCTGTAGTTTTTTAGTATCCTTTCGTACAAGACCTATAGGTGTAGACAGAGAATTATCCTCGTATCCTTAACTCTACGCACTCCCATATACCTCTGAGTGGTTTCGGACCCGTATCGGATCTCTATGTTCTTGCCTGCGTCGTTACAGAAAGCTAATGAGTGTAGATGTACATTTCAGATATCCCCAACTGTTAACTCAACCAAGTCTCCATCACAGGCCTGTTTTAATTACGGAAAGCTCGATACTACAGCTAACAAATGAAATCAACCCGATGACTGAGAGTTGTTGTGATTTCTAGCCACAATCTCATTCCTTACACCTGCATTTAGTTTTATTTGTTGTGGATGGAAGACTACGGATACTAAATTTCTCGACTAGCCAAAATTTCACACATAGAGATGATTGCAGCTTGGCCACCGAGATCTGGAGAGAGAGGGATTCTAGTTAAAGCATCAAAATTTAGTGCCTTAATTCCACATCTATCAACTTTAACTATCTCCAGGGAGAGGGGATAACATGCCAAAGGTGGAAGGTTGGGTATTACTTGCAGCTACAGCTAAGTTTAATGGTGGCAAACTTGGTCTACTCAGCCTAGCGCAGAGGCTGGTAGACTTGTAAAAAACTTCTTCAAACGTCCCTTTTTGATGAATGGGGTAATTTGAGGCATGTCTGCCGCCTCTCGGCAAGGCTCAAATTTGGCGATTATGGGCCTCATAGTAATATTAGCTTAGACAACTTAATGCAAAGCTGAAAGAAAACTAGGTTTTTACGAGGATGCCTTGAGGAAAAATGTTGCAAAAAGACTAGGGAGGAAAAAACACTTGTTATTGCTGCCCCATGTTACCAGTGACCATCGGTGCTTAATTGACCGCTGTTTGACCCTGCAGGGCAATTCGAGTTGAGTCTAGTGTGAAGTTTGCACCAACCTCGTCCACGACACCACCTCAATCCTCCACACATTTTTACGCCTATAGGCCAGCTCGCGTTTCGTCTTGTCTCTTAAGTCTTTTTGCGTCAGCCGGATTCAAGATTCGCCTGTGGCAAAGCACGTTCGTATGCACGTCGTCAGCTTGGTCAACGCCGCCGGCGGCTACCACAAAGGTAACCAAACCAACCACTGCTAATATACAACTACACCTTCCTGCCAAATATGGAATTATTGTAAGTTTAATTATATGAATTCATTTTTATAACGAGGGCGCATACTCGCGCGCAAGGACTCAAAATGCACCTTGCCTAGAGTAGCGAAGCGAGCAAGTTATCTGGATGACGTATTCCTTCTGGTCTTACATACTGCTATCTTGCAAGACAAATTCGTTGGAAAGGATGCTGTGCCGCCCTGAGAATTTGATGAGGCCTGCAGTCATCTCGTGTTGATGTCTTTGCAGCCGAGTCAGGCGTTCTACCTTGCACGTGCCAGATGACGCATTCGGCACCCCAAGGAACGGCCCGGATTCTGTGGAGCATGCATGCATGTACGCTAGCCTAACAACTTTGCTACGGTATTCCAACTCTTGGCTCATCGGACATCTGTTGCAAGATTCGACATCCATGATCCCACACTGGTAGTTTTTGACTTGACAATACCGGCAGGTTCTTTGCTGCCCGATAAACTAATCTTTACGTGATATTCCATGATGAGAACAGGATTTTCCTTCATGTAAATTTAGTTGGAAGATACTGCGCCATAAGAGGGGCAATGGCTTCAAGCCACACGGTTTGACATTCAGTACTCGGTTACATCTACCCCGAGTGTAGGATCCTCAGCTTTCCATCTTTCCCAGTCCCATGACATGCATTCAGCAGTGTCACAGCCCCGCCCCCCGCCCTACACTCCTTCAGATATCAAAAGACAGATTCCTAACAATTCTTAGAACAGTGTGGGGGCAGCAATAGGGTTAAGGATCAAGTCCGCACTGGCGTGTTGGTCGTATCCGAATGGCTAGTTTACTCCAGCACTCTAGTAAATACTTGTAATTGGGCAAAATTCTCTTTGTGGCGTCCACCCATCAGATCCCAATTGCATGTTGTGTCCGCATCCGCCCCCCATCCCATCCTGCCGTGCAATGGTCCCCAGGGGAAA
Source organism: Clavariopsis aquatica (assembly GCA_013620735.1). Classification (NCBI taxonomy): domain Eukaryota; kingdom Fungi; phylum Ascomycota; class Dothideomycetes; order Pleosporales; genus Clavariopsis; species Clavariopsis aquatica. The sequence continues at coordinate 20,880 of JAAZQE010000326.1, read as the reverse complement.
AGCCATAACATCATGTAAATGAACGTACTGGTTGAATGGTAGACATAGGTCTTACCATTCTCAGAACCAATCGGCTGGCATCAGCAGGGTCTCGGACAATTCGACGACTTGTGCCCCTAGTGGTAAGATGGGTACTGAATGACCATATTCGCCTTGGAGGATCTAGCGATGTTGTATGTCGTATGGCGTCTGACCTCGATTATCTTAGTCAGAAATGGCGTTGAGACGTGCACTACGCCGTCGAGGACAGTAGCCCATCACTGGTTCAGCGCTAGGTGCCACAAATACACCAACAAAACTTGGTCTCGGGTGTCTCTAGCTGTACTTGTAGCCAAGTTGTTTCTTTTTACATATATATATACGGGTATGAACTATCTCTAGGAAATATTAATTAAGATTAAGCGTATCCTCTTATTAGCACCCACGAGCTTTGTTTTACCATGCCTACAGTCTCCTACCAAGATTTTAAGCTTCCTGAATTCGATACCACGTCCCGTCCCTCTAAGGATGCCCTTATCAAGACAGTGCCTGACCTGATTGATTTCAACGCCGAACAGAACCCAGACTATACATTCTGTTTGCAGGCCGAAAAGGCACCAGACGGTGAAAATGGCCCACTTCTTTTCCATATCACACACAGCACATTTCGGGCAATGATCTTGAGCTGCCAAAGGTGGCTCCGGGACCACATCGAGACTCTTCAGCTACCTCAGAGAGATGATATGGGTCGTGTGCGGAAGGGTGCCCCGATCGCCTTACTTTTAGATAGCGATGTTGGCCTCCTTATTCATTGCTTTGCATTGATGGCATTAGGTGTTCCTGGAAGTTCTATATGTGCCTTTTCGAGATTCTAGACTAATACACTGTAGACTCTACTCCTGTCTACTAGACTGAGCCTGCAAGCGATCCAATCTTTGCTCCATCAAACCGGCAGTTGTGCAATCATTGCATCTCCTCGGCATGTAGGTGCAGCAAAGGAAGCTTTGATGCTTTATGAACCAGAGGATACACGTCCAGTGCTCTATATTCAGACCCCGTACCGAGCCTTCCTTGACCATTCCGTGACTACGATGGATTTCCAGCCGAACGGAAATACGTACGACACTATACACAGTCGCCATGCTACTGCAGCACAGTTGTATCATCAACACTCAGATCGGAGGTCTTGGTATGATGACAACCAGGCCCCAAGTGAGCACGCTTTACAGAAAGTGGCCACAGACTTGCACTATGTGGATGATGTGGATCGAAGTGTCCTCATACTACATTCATCTGGAACAACAGGGTTGCCGAAACCAATTCACCAAGCCCACCGATATTTGATGAGCTATGCGCCACACACAAGCTTCGAACCAGATAACCCTAATTTCCTCGCCGAGGAGCAAACTATGGCCTTCTCCACACTTCCATTGTACCATTCTTTTGGTTTAATGGCTCCAATGATGTCGCTTTCCATTGGGAAACCTTTCGCCATCCCTCCGTCCGGCGTCATTCCAAACGCCGCGTTTACAGTAGAATTCATGTCTTTGGTCGATGCGAGTACGCTTTTTATAGTTCCATCTATTCTGCAGGATATCGCAGAACTCCCAGAAAACCGAGGCATCCACGCGCTACAACATCTGCGATACATCGCAAGTGGAGGCGGTGCGCTGACCAACTCCGTTGGTGAGAAGCTTGTTGCTGCAGGAGTCAAAGTGATCAATGGATTTGGAGGAACCGAGGTCGGCAGTCTTGGTGTCCTGCAACCTCCTGGGGCAAATAACGACTGGAGGTATTTTCGATTGCGCCAGGATCGAGGTTGTACCATCAAGGAGATAGCAGCAGCGCGAGTAGGGGACGAGTCGCGGTATAGGATATATGTGCGACCACCTGGATGGACCGAGGATTTTGAAATTAGCGATTACTTTGTGACCAGCGCGAAGAATCCAGGACAAGATTTCCGACCGACTGAGCGTACAGACGACGTTCTGGTGCTCAAAACAGGCGAGAAGGTGCAGCCATATGTGCTGGAGACTATGCTGTCCGATCGAGACGACATAAGAGCGGCTCTAGCTTTTGGAGATGGCCAATTCGAGGTTGGCGTATTGATAGAACCGAGTCGCCCTGTACTCCCCAACCATATCGAGGATTTCAAGAAGCTCATCTGGACGACGATCGAAGAAGCTGGGAGGACCATGGATGCTCATGCTCAAGTGTCATCTCATGAAGCCATTGTCGTGCTAGGACCTTCCCAGTCCTTCCCCCGGTCAGCCAAGAGCTCTGTTCTGAGAAAGGCATCGTACGAAGAGTTCAATGATGAGATTGAAGCTGTATATGCTTATTTGGAAGGACGCCCAGTAGATAGCAAAACGACGAAAATATGCAACGGAAGCTCTACAAATACGGAGAAAGAAATCCAAACCAGCAAGGTAGATGCTACTCAAATTCCGACTCGGTCAACGGGATGCAATACTTCAATGGTCTCTAAGCAAGAAATTGATCGAATGGTCACAGACGTTGCGGCTCATTTGTGGCAACCGGACGAGCAGACCGAAGAATACGCTAAACCTACAACAAAAGTTCACGACATTCTCATTGGAGACATTGAACAAAAGCTGTTAGATTGGATGCTGATTCACACTTGGAGACCGCATGCATCACCATTGAATAAGCACGACGATCTCTTCGAGCTCGGCATGGATTCATTACAAGCTGTACAGCTTCAACGTTTTTTGCTTGTCGAGATCTCCAAATCGCCAGGTACCAGGTCAGCAACACTTACTATCCCGAAGGACTTTCTATATACACATTCATCTATTGCCAAGATTGCCACATACCTCCGAGGACACACGCTTCCACCGCATGGCTTATCAACGAAGGTGGATATTTTCCAGACACTAATGGATCAGTATGTGTCCAACTCGCCACCGCCAACACCAAAGAAGTCAGCAAGTGGTGGAGTTGTTCTCCTAACAGGTGGCACGGGGGCTTTGGGTTGTCACTTACTCGCTCAGCTAGCCACTGAGGTTTCCATTGACCGCATCATTTGTCTCAACCGTCCAAATAGACAATCCACCAATTCGTACGCCCGGCAATTCAAAGCAAGCAATGCAAAAGGGGCACACTTACCACTTTCCATGATGGACAAAGTAGAAATCTTAGAAACAAATACAACGCTCCAGTTCCTCGGCTTGAAGCAACCTACATACTGGGGTATTGCCTCCGCTGTTACCCATATTATCCACAACGCTTGGCCAGTTGACTTCAAACGTACCGTGGCTTCATTTGAGTCACAGTTCAAAATCATGACGCACCTTCTAGATCTTGCTCGTGACGCTGGAAATTCACCTCGATTTATGTTTGTATCGTCTATTGCCGTTGTAGCACAATATAACAAAGCTACACAAAACAGAGAGGGTCCAATTGTCGTGCCGGAGGAACCTTTCCAAACTCACTGGCCTGCCCCAACAATGGGTTATGGCCAAGCGAAACTAGTGTGTGAAAAAATGCTTGAACGTGCAGTAGAAGAGAATATCGTGGATGGTGTAATTGTCCGATGTGGACAGATATCGGGGTCTACGAACAACGGCTATTGGAACCCTTCCGAGTACCTACCGACCTTGCTTAGGAACTCGCAACACATAGGAGCCCTGCCAAACGTAAACGGAGTGAGTGTTCTGAGATTTTGTGGATAAGAAGGAGTTGCTAATACCTACAGACACTTTCGTGGCTGCCTCTTGAGGCAGCTGCTTCGACCCTGATTGACCTACTCTACGCTTCAGAACATGCCACGCTGCCTTCGTACAAACGTCTTGTCTATCACGTTGAGAATCCCATACGTCAGTCCTGGACATCTGTTCTCACGCCCCTATCTAAAAATATCGGTCTCCCTTTTACGTCATTTGAAGATTGGCTTGCCCGGGTGGGTAGGATTGATGGGGATACACCGACGTTGCATGAGTTCTTTGTACATGAGTTTCCGCATGTGGGATTTGGGCAACTGTATCTTGGTACTTCTGTTGCGAAAAGAGACTCGGCGAGTTTGAGCAGTGTCGGGATGGTTGGAGAGGATGTTTTGAAGAAGTACGCCGCAAACCATGTTCTGAACTGATACAACAAGTACAATCTTTGGAGAAGAAATCTCTATACGAGATACATGCGTTTAGTTACGATCCTCAAATACCCTCTTGATAGAGCTTTGCTGTTAGTGTTGAGGGATGAGCTAGTAGATATCTCTTTATCTAACACAAACTACGTGATAGCTTCATCACAAACACTGATTTGATTGCAAGTCGACACCTACATTTCCCAAATCGCGAATTCAATTAACTGTGGTTGAAAAACGAGCCGAGCAGCCTCAGTATTTGTTGTTTCTGCACCCAGAGGGTAATATTAAGTGGTTTCAAGGCACAGGCACTGTTAAACGGGCCGTTTGTAATTTTACCTTGACACTCACTAGGTTGATTACCACGTATGCAATAGCATTTCCCCAATCCACGGGTTATGTCGTATCCCATCACAGTTCCCCACTAATCAGATCTAAAACTCCCATCAAAACTCCATTCTCAACCCTACAACCCTCACCCCTCCTCATCGCTCTCCTATATCCCTGCCATAGCCATAGCCGTATTGTTCCAGCGTCGATTTGGCGGAAGTTTTGCTGTGAGATCAGCATATAGGCTTGGCTGCAGAGGGTAGTTGATTCGTTTGGGGAGGGTGGAGGGCGGGTGGCGCAAGTTGTACATTCAGGGTTTGCTGGCGGTATGGGGGCGGAAGGAGTGAGATTTAGGGAAGGTGGCGAAGAAGAGGAGGTAAGAATTGCAACACTGGGTGTGTCTGTACAACAAGGCGGTGGGCCACTGGGAAGAAGCGCGAGTGAGGGTGGCGGATGGAGTGCATCTAGGAGCATGGGGAGGGTCATGGTGGTTGGCGATGTGGATATTACCGATGCTGATGCTGGTGTTGATCTAGATTCTGAAGCAGGGTACTCCATCTCCAGTGCCATCTCCACACCAATATCCATCTCTTGACCTAACGCTAACAAGTCTAGTGTCTGGTTCTTATTCGCACCTCCATGTACACTTTTACTTCCACTTGAGCCAATATTCCCAAATTCAACCATTTGCTCTCTACCCAAATCCTGTCTTCTTCCCAAATCAAGCTCTTGCCTCAATATCTCAATCTCCATTCTTGCAGCCTCGAGCTGCAACTCCGTCTCAGCCAGCTGGACCTCAAGTGTGTGTATATAATCTCTTCTCCTTGCACGATGTCGACGCTGGTTCTCGCGGACGCGTGTAAGTGTATGTTCGGCAGTGACGCGAGATTTTCGACGTATAGGTCCGGATGGTGATGTGGAGGTAGGCGAAGAGAGCGGGGACATAGAGGTAAGTGATGTGGATTCCATAATCTGATTTTGGGATGTTTGTTGGACTTTTGAAGAATTTTACATGGACAACCAATGGGTAATGCGAAAAAGGTGGAATGAGGATGTTGGGAAAGAGAGAGGAATGAATCTTGGGGTTCAACGTTCTGAGACATGGGACGTCACGGATCTAGTAATGTCTTGGCGATAACATATCGGTGTTCCTGCACTGTCATTGGTCGAGAAGTCGGGGAAGTGTGGATGTTCCTTGTCACTCGTCGAACAGTTGCACTGTCAGTTGTCATAAATAGTTAGATTTCGGCAATGTGTTCAAAAGATTGATTAAACTCTCTTCTGTTCCACCATATGCGCCGAAAGGCAGGACACGCTATGCAGCTTGATCATGAATAAATACCCTTAAAACACCATCCCAGCCCACCATGTCGTCAAATGCCTCACCACAGTTTCCGTACCTGGAATATAGAGACATTGAGCCCGCGTTCTAGAAGTGAAGTTGCGGCCTATTAACGTCCCATTCTGATGACGCCAGCTGCCACCAGCTTTTGCACCTTCTTTCGAATCTCTGCATTCTTGAGATGTTCTTGTAGCGCGGCAGGATTTTCTTTGGCTTGTTGCAAAATACTTTGCATAATGGGGTCCTGGAGAATACCAACGATCTACTTGTAGTTAGTTTCGAAAAAAGGAGATGGTGTTTGGGACAATTTCACCTCAGGGTCTCTCTGGATCCTTTCCATCGTCTCCTCTTCAGTCTCGCCATCGCGGGCACTAAATTGCGCCTGCAATGCCTTTTGTTCTTGCTGAGATATTTCTCTTGCATTTTTGCCGCCCTCATCGTGCTCGGTTGCTTCCGTGCAGACGTCAATACACTTACTGTACTCCCGCATAGCAAAGTACGCCTGTGCTTTTCGCAAATAAGCCCGGATGAACTTGGGATCACGCTTAATGGCCTCGTCGCAGTCCGTCACAGCTGAGGGGAAACCCAGCAATTTGATAAAGCAAGCGGCACGGTTAGAGTAGCCGCGAGGATCATCCGGTGCGCGTTTAATCATCTCGGAGTAAGCTTCGACAGCAGCCGGCCAGTCTGCCTCCTTGAATTTTGCATTGCCGAGTTCGCGGGCTTCCTCTGCCTTTTCGGGGTTGATATAGGCGTCTCTATCCTTGGTGATCTTCGCCTTCTCTGCTGCTCGGAGTTTGGCTAAAACCTCAGGAGTGCGGTGTTCCGTCTGTGCCTTCTGGTAGTTGAGAATCGCGTTCGGGAGGTCGCCGAGCTTTTCGTAGGCGGTACCAATACGGCCGAATGCCCTGGAAATGTTAGTCTATGTCATGGAACGAATATTATATCAACATACTTGGCCACAATCTTGAAGTCGGCGTGGATCTCGCGACCATACTCGATGGCCTCTTCACACGCTTTAATGGCATTTTCGTATTCGCCCTTCTCGAAGTAAGCTGCACCCAAATTTGTCTTATAGGCGATATCCTTGTGGGTCTCCCATGCTTTTGTGTAGTTTTCGATGGCTTGGTCAAATTGACGCTTTTTGTAGAACTCTGTGCCCTTCTTTTTCAGCTCGTCTGCTTGAACCTTGGCTTCTTTTGCCGCCTTGGCCTCTTCATCCTCTTCTGGCTCAGGTTCCGGCTCGGGCTCCTTCTTTGCTTCGTATTTTGGTACGGGCTCTAGGTCGGGCATTTCCTCGTCTTCTTCCTCTTTAACCCCGCTACTGCTCTGTTCCCCGGCCCCGGCTGGTGGCTGACCAAACGACATGTCGATACCCAAAAGCACACTCATAACCTGAAGAAACCTGGGGTCTTGCATTTCCAGACCAATATCGTTCGGATTTGTCCGTAGCCGCTGGAGCTTGCCCATGAATTCCTTGTCTGCGAGAAGGTGTGCCGTCTTAGGGTTGCTAGCGAGCTTCTGGAACATTTGAGGATCGTTGAACATGCCACCGAGACCACCACTGTCACCCGCAAATCCATCAGCGCTAGCTTCAGCATCAATGGCACGCTTCACTGCGTTAAGTCCGGATTGCGCCTGGGCGTTCTTAGGGTCGAGCTTGAGAGCTTCCTCGAAGGCGTCTGTTGCTCCGACTGCAAATTGTTAGCATGTGGATCGACGAAGCAATTTCCTAGACAAAATGGAAAAGTATGGCGACAAAATGGAGGCCCAATATTCTGCACTATCCGAGTCTCCAAATTTCCGAGTGTGCAAGCTCAGCAGCCGGCAAGACCTTTGCTCTGAATAATTTAAATGTCTGGGGAGATTGTTTCCCTACCTAGATCGCCGCTTCCGTGCAGTGCAGTTCCCTTGCGACCCCAGCCTTTGGACCAGTCTGGCTTGATTTCCACTACCTTGTTTGCATCATCGAGCGCATGCTGGTAGTCTTTCAGCGAGGCAAAGGCACCCGATCGGTTCGAGTATAGGACGTGATTTGAGGGGTCGAGCTTGATAGCTTCTGTGAATTTGTCACTGCACGCATGTTAGGTTTAGATACTACCGCAATGGTAAGGCGGACTCGGTGCGGGGGGGAACGTACATGGACTCAGCGAACCTCTTCTCGGCAAAGAGCTTGTTGCCTTCGGCTTTGAGGGCGTCGGCCATGGTGATGAATGCTAACGTCGAAGATAGAGACGGAGAGTGTGTATTATGGTGAGTTGGTGAGTTGTTTGGTGTGTAGGCAGGCTTTAGTGCTTAAGTGCTGTGGTGCAGCTTCCTTCTAGCTGTTTCCATAGGCCGCGCTTTTTGCTCGCCCCACAATTCCATATGAGGAAAGGCGCCATTGGGGCTGAAGGGCGCCATCTTCAAATGTTTCACTTGTCCACGAACGCCAGTCACATACAAATGAGCACACACTAGACAATTGATTCTTAACATTTGTAGAACTGCAATATTGGAAGGCGCCCAATCCTCGGGACTGAATAGTCTAGGTCAGCATTGTATACCTTTGGTGTCTTCTATAGCTCGAGAATTTGAAAGTAGGCGGGCATCGAACTGACCTTGCCAGAGGACATATCCGGGGAAGGCGAAGTTGAATTCGAAGATCTTTTGAAGCAGGTAACCTATCTGGCCTGATGGCTGATATCGTTCGCCAGGCTGTTTGGGAGGCCCAATCTGCGGGGGAGGAGGTCACGGACAAAATTACGGTCCGCAACCTTGAAGTTACGGTGGATGCTGGAGTGGATGCATGGGGACGAGAGAAAGAGCAACGTGCCCTTGTGACGGTCTGCCTAACTCTAGGTCAATCATTCAACTCAGCTGCCGCGGCAGACTCCCTCGATGGAAGCACCGTGCATTATGGAATACTGAGCAAGGAAATCAGAGCGGCCGTCCATAACAATCGAGGACCTGGCCACCTCACCACGGGCGCCCTGTCGAGCGATATTCACACCCGTGCACTCCACACAGCCGACAAGGCTCCACTTTCAGCTGTTGAGGTAGATATCTTCTACCCAAAGGGGAGCATGCTTGGGGATGGAGCTGGGTTCCGGTATTCGATCTCGTACCCAAATAAGACGTCGTCTTCAGTGCTTTACCTGCGGAATGTTCGGGTTGCTTGCATCATTGGCATTAATTCCAATGAGCGAAAACAGAAGCAGGCTGTGGTTGTCAACCTGTGGATCGAGTGTGCGAGTGTCGGGCGGGCGGACGATTACACCAAGATTGAATCAATAGTGGTGGAGGTTAGCAGGTCTCGGTACGCATGACGAGACGCCAACTGACGTCCAACAGGCGATTTCGAGCTCGGCCTTTGAGACGCTGGAGTCTCTCACCACCATGGTGGTACAAGAATTGAGACGGAATTTTTTCAACGAGTCGGATAAAGAGTCGTATATCCGCCTGCGAGTGGAAAAGCCCATGGCAGTTCCTTTTGCAGACGCACCAGCTATTGAGATCCTCCGGCCGGTGAAGGCCTGATGCAGTGCTCCATACAAGGCGGTGGCACGGTGGGCCGTGGCTTCTCATGGCAGCGTTGACCTCTTGTATACAGCATGAATCGTAGGAAGCAGGAGTCTAGAACATGTGCCTACAAGGGCAGGGATGCTGGAATGGACCAAAATGAGTCTTTGTTGACGTGCTTGCAATTGTGCGCTCGGGTGGCATCGCTGGCTGCGGCTCAGGATCAATTGCGACTGTATGCATATGGGCATGGGCGCCACGTGGAGAGATGAGACGCCACAGGAAGAAACAAGTGGCGCACGGAGGACGCTGTTGTGCTGGCCCTCTGGTGCGGGGAAAGTCGGATGGGATGTGGGCATGGTGTGGGTGGGTGTGTGTATGCGTGCAGATAAGAACTCACAAACGCCCGAGAACAGAGTAGATGGAACACAACAGACACAACACAACACAACACAACACAACAGAACAGAATGCGAGCCCAGATCGGGTCGTCGTCCGGGCTGAAACGGGGGCAGGCAGACCATGTGTACCGGCGCATAGAGTGCACAAGTGCGCAACTGTCTGCACTCGGGGGTGCAAGTGTTGGGCGGGTGCTCGCTGTGTGGTTGAGGCCATTGCGTCATACCGCCCGCTGTCTATCGACGGCCAGCGGACTGACCGCCATCTGAACCCTGTCGCGGGTGCGCCTGATGCGGCTAGCGGGCTTCTTGCCGCAAGCCCACCCGGCCGCGCGCAACGAGGGGCTTCGATAAATTTTGCGACCAGGGGAGGGAGCTATGACCGCTATGCCCGCCATGACCGCCGCCACGGCCAGCTCCCAACAACAATGCTGCCTCTGGGTTGTGCAGCCTGCCATTGGGCGCGTGCCCGTGGCGACAATGAGGGCAGAGACTTCGCCGTCCCACGCCTGGCGACGGCGAAAACCCAGGCGGCCGAGGCGACGGAGGGGGCAGGCCGCGGCAATGGCAATGGCAATGGCAATGGCCATAGCCATGGGCAGGGCATGCAATCGGGGACCATTGGCGGGCTACGACCGTCGCCGTTGCATTGTACTGTATGCCTGCGGCCCCTGGGCGGGACGGCGTGCTGGCCGGTGGCGGCGACATAAAGCACGCAGGGCCTCGAGCACAAGCAGCAGCTTCACACCGTCTCTTCACGCCGCCCTCCCCCAAACCCACCGCTCTCCTGTCACCTGTGATCGTTGCCGTGCCGAGCACGTTCCTGCCCCACGTCGCTGCACGGACCGGCTCGACCACAATCTCGCCTGTCCAGAACACAAGCCCGCCCTCGTCACCCGGAGCTGTCTGCTGCCATAACACCACCCTCTCCTCCTCCTCGCAGCTTGTTCCCATACCACAACCACAACCACCACCTCCTACTCCTCCCCCCCCAACCCACACATCATGGCTGCTCGTGCCCTGCCAACCCACCTGAAGCCCTCGGCGGCTGCCGGCCCTGACGCCGGCTTCTCTCAGCGCCACCACGGAAAGTCGCAGTCCCATGTGGTGAGTACAACTCTCTTGTTTCCCCGCAGCCCTTCGGCCCTTGCGTCCAATGGGCCACGCCACGCCGTCGTCTTTTTGGTGGCAAGAGAAGGAGGGGCATCCGCTCCGAGGTGGAAAGCCCTCCCCCTCTCCCGCCCCAGGAGCTCCCCGTGTCTTTGACTGCCTGCCGCCTATCGGGCGGGAGGCCGAGCAGGCCCACCTTCCCACATCCTGCAATCGAGGCGCGGCGCCGTCCCCTTGCCTGCCAGCTTTCCACAGATTGCGGGCACACGCCTGGGAAGTTGCGATCTCTTGTGCTTGCGCCTCGACCGACACCATATGGCCGACCAAGGCATTCCTCACTCAACCGTGCTCTCTTCTTTGCCCACGCGGCTTGTGGTTCGAGCAAGATGGCTCTGGCTGACGCAACTGCAATCACACAGGCATTCGAGAACACCTCCACCAACGTTGCAGCCTCCCAGATGCGCAATGCTCTCAATAAGCTCGCAGACACAGTCACGGACCCGAATGAGAAGAAGGTAAAGAGTCCCTCATGTCAGGCCCGGCGCGTACTGACCAAACCAGCGTTTCGAGACAGAAATGGACAACTTCTTTGCTCTCTTTCGACGATACCTCAACGACAAGGCCAAAGGAAATGCCATTGAGTGGAACCGAATCGCACCACCCAAGGCCGAGCAAGTGGTCAACTACGATGACCTGGCCAATTCAGAGGCAGTCGAATACCTCAACAAGCTGGCCGTGGTGAAGCTCAATGGTGGGCTTGGTACCTCGATGGGTTGTGTCGGTCCCAAGTCAGTCATCGAGGTCCGTGACGGCATGTCCTTCCTCGACCTGTCCGTGCGCCAAATCGAGTACCTGAACCGGACATATGATGTCAATGTGCCGTTTGTGCTCATGAACTCATTCAACACCGACGCCGATACCGCCAACATTATCAAAAAGTATGAAGGCCACAACATTGACATCCTCACCTTCAACCAGTCCAAGTACCCCCGCGTGCTCAAGGACTCACTGCTCCCCGCCCCCAAATCTGCCGGGTCTGACAATGCCAACTGGTACCCGCCTGGGCACGGTGACGTCTTCGAGTCGTTGTACAACTCTGGTATCCTCGACAAACTGCTCGAACGAGGCATTGAGATCATCTTCCTCTCCAACGCTGACAACCTGGGCGCCGTTGTCGACCTCCGCATCCTACAGCACTTTGTCGACTCCAAGTCCGAGTACATCATGGAGTTGACCGACAAGACCAAGGCCGATGTAAAGGGTGGTACTATCATTGACTACGAGGGCTCTGTTCGTCTACTAGAAATTGCCCAGGTGCCCAAGGAGCACGTCAACGAGTTCAAGTCGATCAAGAAGTTCAAGTACTTCAACACCAACAATATCTGGATGGACTTGAAGGCGATCAAGCGCGTTGTGGAGCACAACGAGCTCGCCATGGAGATCATCCCCAACGGCAAGTCGATTGCCGCTGACAAGAAGGGTGAGGCCGATTTGTCCGTACTCCAGCTCGAGACCGCGGTCGGTGCTGCCATTCGCCACTTTCACAATGCCCACGGCGTCAACGTTCCCCGGAAACGCTTCTTGCCGGTCAAGACTTGCTCCGATCTCATGCTCGTCAAGTCAGATCTGTACACCCTGCAGCACGGCCAGCTCATGATGGACCCCAACCGCTTCGGCCCGGCGCCCCTGATCAAGCTCGGCAGCGACTTCAAGAAGGTATCCAGCTTCCAGGCTCGCATCCCGTCCATTCCCAAGATCGTCGAGCTAGATCATCTGACAATCACCGGAGCTGTCAACCTGGGCCGCGGAGTTACTTGCAAGGGTACTGTCATCATCGTTGCCACAGAAGGCAGCACCATCGACATTCCTCCGGGGTCCATCCTTGAAAACGTGGTCGTGCAAGGATCCCTCAGGTTGCTCGAGCACTAATTTCTCTTTCCATGTGCAACGCTGGTGGAAGCATGGCAGGATCATAGAGCTCCACTCGTAATGGGCGACAGACTTTCCACTTATGTAGCATGGGATTGGGTTTGGGCGGTGCGATGGTCACGGTCAAGCATTGATGATGCTCTCTTCTTGTAGTTAGACTACTACCGGGGTCTCCGGGATCTAGCATGGACTGCGCTCGAAGCTACAATTGTAATAACTTAACGATACATTCTACAGTTGGGCGCCGTTCCTATTTTGGCCCACATGTTCTGCTTGGTGTTTGTTGATGATGCCCCCTCCCAAGGCAGCAGGATTGACAAATGTCCTCCAACCCTTATTTTGTCCCCGTATTTGGCGCCTTCTTTTATTCCTTTCGTATATTTTTGTAGGTTGCTGCCTGACGCTGCCTCGCGCCTTGTTTGCACCGCCATGAAATGTCTAGGTTCGGGTGGCGCGTGCCCGCAATGACGCCCCAACCCCACGTATGGCTCCACTCTACTTCGTCCGCTGAACAACACACACCACCAGCTGTTCCTGAGCGCGGAGGCGCAGCCTGCTCGTCATCTGCCTACGCGCAAGTATTGTATATGTACCAGGCCTGCCCGCACGTGCGCCACCACAGCCATCAGATTGCGCACTCGATTCCGAGCGTCACCATACAGTATCCTTTTACATACATGCTCCCCCACGAGCGAACCACGTCACATCCAACCTCCACAACATGACCACGGAACCAAACGAAACCGCAGCAGCAAACGAAGCAAGCACTGCTAACGCTGCAAGGGCTGCGACCGCACACAGAGAGGCGATCCAGTACTGGGGGTACTTGATCAAGGATGACAAGTGCGGGACCGACAGGCTGGATAACCTGCTGAATGGGCTGGCAAAGATCATTGTAAGTGCGAGCGCAATGATACTCTCGTGCGCTATGCGTGGACCGGGATACTAAGACTCTCCTCTTGTAGAGCACGCTATTCAGTCCTAGCGACTCCCCAGATATCACGCCGGCCCAGCTCGCAGCCTTCTATCGCGCGGTGGGCGGAAACTATGATGTCCTTTTCATTGATATGCCACCAGCTTCACTATCCTTCATATACCGCTCACTGGGCGCCTTCCACAGCCTACAGCCTGCCCCCGACGATGATGGATACTCGACCCCCGCAATACCCGCCCTGAAGTACAGGGGCTATGTGACGTGGCAAACCGTTCAGTTACTGCTGGGCCCAGAGGAACACGTCCCTTTTCTACAAAAGGCGGTCGAGAAGTTTGATGTGGTGGATCCCGAGACGGGCAACTTGTTCCCGAAATTGCTGCCCAAGGAGTGTTTTCCAGACCGGCCTGACGATGCGATGGAGAAGTGGTACGATGGTGTCGCACAGAGGCTGAAGAAGGAGGCCGAAGATGATGCCGCGGAGAAGATTGGCACTCCACATGTACGTGTTGAGGCTGATGACCCCATACCGCGCATGTCAAGTGACATGTCTGGGGAAGGCTCTGCAGACGAGAGACATGGCGCTGCGAGGTATTTTGAAGACCCACTCTATAGGAAGGAGAGAGTTCGACCACCCATAGTACGGCATTTCTCGAAACAGCCTAGAGCATACGTGGAAGAGCGTGGGCGCATCGTCGCGTCAAGTGTGAGACATATGTTGAATCCATTCAGTGGTAGGAGAAAAAGCCCCACTGACCACCATGACGTCCACGACTACTCAGACGAAGACGTAACCCCCATTGCCACTGCACCTAACCCACCACGATATACACACAAACGTTCACATGCGCCGCGACGAGAAGACTCCCTTTCCACCACTGAATCCGAATCCGACTCAGATGGACAACGACATGGAACCCCCGTTCTCCGCCATCGCCTTTCCCACGACCCCCCAATATCCCCACGAGAATACTTCCCAAAGTACGACGAAGAGCGCCACTACTCACACGACACGCCTCCTGAGACCCGCATAGGCAAAGACGGCCCACCGGCACCCATCTACGGACCTACAAAATCGCCACTATTCGCAACGCAGGTCGCACATCTCCAAGCACACAACTACTACGATCGCCGCCCGGCTATGCCTCAGAGAGCCCCATACCGTCCTCATGGTAATATTCGATACACAGTCAAGCCTACATCCCCACAGCATGCTACCGAGCTACCATATGTAAGAGAACACCCTCAGTCGCCTTACTCCCGCTCGCGAGAACGGGACCGTGACCGGGACCGTGACCGCGACCGCGACCGTTCACGAGACACATACTCGCCAGGTCCCAGTAGCTCTCGCTCGCACCATCACCATCGTCGACGCAGCGAAGAGTATCCCCGAGACCGGGATGGCGACCGGGACCGGGATCTAAATCCGAGGGAACGAAGTGACAGCGGACGCACGACGAGAAGCCACGACAGAGTAAAGGACGAGTGGGACGAACGGGACCGTTCTGAGAAGTCGAGAGATCGGGAGCGAGGAGAGCGAGATAGAAGGACGCATAGGTATGTAAGTGGAGTACAGGATGGTGTGGGTGGGAGACGGTATCCAGTGGAGCAGACATGGCGATGAGGGGCTTCTTTACAAGGAAATGGTATTTGGTTAGGATTTGGTTTAGGATTCACTGGCATGTGAAGCGGGCGGCTTCAGGATTTGGCTAAATCCTGCGAGCAAGAGCGAGTAGAGTTTTGTAATATGGCACTGGTTGTCGGGCACGATAGAATACGGTGGACGGAACAATACACGGGGGGTTGGTTGGGAGGGACAGAGGGACGGAGGGAGGGCGATTGAGTTCCCCCACGTACTCGAGAAACTAGCTGAACGATGATGACGACTTATGACACGCAATATATCCATTTCCGCTTCAAAGATGTACCAAAAACAGACAGATTTGTCGTCCCTCCCTAACAGTAACAAAAATTATAAT
>JAAZQE010000325.1:0-31624 GCA_013620735.1 Clavariopsis aquatica | reverse complement strand
CCCCCCTCGCACTCGATAGCTCGATACCTTTTACAATACACTCTTTTCATTCAACAGTATTCACCGAAAAGGCGCAAAGAGAATATTTTTGAACATGTCACCACTATGCTTTATATCCTGTTACACAACATCACATTTGAGAACACTTGGTATGGAAGTACTGCGTCACGAACTTGTAGCCCGCTATATCAACAATTTTGCCCTTTTTCTGACTGTCAGGTCCTTAAACCACGTGCGCATCAACTGTAATAGATTTCCGGTGGTAATACAATGGTACACCACTCGAAATCGTCCGGAACAAGCCCCCTTTGTATATTCTGCAATGCGGATGTCATCCTTTCGCGGCACTTGTAGTCGTCCTTTCCACCTTTCTCATACTGGAACTTTCTGTCGTCGCTAAGGCATGTGATAGACTTGATTGAGGCAACCCCAGCTGCAGTACCACATGCCATGACCTCATCGAAGTCTTCAAGTTCCTCATATCTCACCTATGGTAGAGTTGATGAGCCTTGATGTAAGTAGGAGAAGAAGTAGCAGAAGAAGTAACGCACCGGTCTAATCTCGACGTTCCATCCAAAATGCTCAGCTAACGAGAAGACACTTTTGCTCGTAACTCCTTTCATTACACTTGCGCTATCCGGTGAAATGAGCGTGGTAGCGCCGTCTGAGTTCTTGACGCCCACAAAACTGGATGTCGAAAACTCATCAATTGCCGTTCTTGTTTTGCTATCAAGATGCAAGAGTACTCCAAAACCGTTGTTCTTGGCTTCTCGCTGCCATTTGAAGATCGGTGCGTAATTGCCGCCAACCTTTGCGGAACCTGTGCCCATCGGCGCGGCCCGATCGAAATGCTCCAGAATCACAGCGTCGAGAGGCGCCAGTCCATATAACGAAGGTATAGGGTGTACAAATACACAGAATGTGTACTCAAGCGAGGGTAAGTTGTTGATCTGCGGACCGCTGCCGAATATCAGAGGGCGAATGTAGAGGCACGCATTCGCGTCGTGAGGTGGTACGTAAACAGCGTTCTCAGCTACAGCAAGGCATACACATTGATAGAAGTGTTCATATGGCGGTGGTGGTATGGATACGGTCTCGCAAGAGTGGTTGAGGCGGCTGGCATGGCTCTCTACGCGGAAAATGTTGATCTGACCGCTGGGAGCACGGTAGGCTCGTATGAATGTCAGTGAGGCGCAAATTTCCTAAGTTCATGGACTGATCTACAAACCTTTCATGCCCTCGAATACTTGCTGGCCGTAGTGAAGTCCGACAGCAAGGCCATCTACATTTAGCATGCGGTTCTTGACCAACTTTGGTTCTGTCCATTTTCCAGATGCAACAGTGTAATGGCTCTCAATGTGCCCATTGACTGTCAGATATCAGTGTCTGTTGTTGAAAAAGTCATATTTCCAAAGGATGAGATTATACCATTCCGAACAGAGAAGTCCAACCCGTTCCAGTCTA
The DNA here is from genome assembly GCA_013620735.1 of Clavariopsis aquatica. NCBI lineage: Eukaryota > Fungi > Ascomycota > Dothideomycetes > Pleosporales > Clavariopsis > Clavariopsis aquatica. Next base: position 30,160 of record JAAZQE010000325.1, on the reverse strand, counting down.
ATCCAAATGTCAGACTCCGCCAAGCATATCATCCTACAATTCTACATACCTAGATCGGCGCACGGAGGAGGAGGAAACTCAGGCTGCCGGAGTGCTTCATTATTCGACATTGATTTCATGAATACTTATCGATGGTACACGGGCAGGACTCTTTTTGGGAGTAAGCGGAATCGTGCTATTGATTCAAAAGTGAGAGGATATGTAGGTATGATCTCCCTAGTCATGTGTCCCAACACGAGCGAATATTATGTGACGCTCTCATCATCATTCGCCGAGAACCTGAGTAAGATATCAGCGTAACTGTCGGGATTCATGCTATGTTTGCGCTATTGGTGTGATGATGTATCACAAATCAGATCATCCCAGCTGTTCTCGGTATCTTAGCTTCGGAGTTCGTTGCGGGAGCATATCTTTCGACTTTGGCTTTCGAACAATCGTCGGCTATGGTGCTTTAGTGTCCCCTTAGTCTATATTTAATGCAGTGTTAATACCGCAAAAGATCTTATATGATCTAAGTTGCGAGGAAAAGAACACGCTCTCGATACATTCCAAGCGAAATTCGATCGTCTCCATCGATGAATCTGTCCCTTACACGAATCTGTTATTCAATCGTGCCACCATGCAAAATGTTGCCTGGAGGAATTCCTCCTTCGTCTGGTATATTTCTATAGTGGTTCTAGGTATCGTTATCAGTACGACTTTATACGTACGTTCTGCGCCGCTCTGTGTGTTCTTGGAAGATCATGCTATCAGAAAGTCCTTACGTAAGTACTGACACAGCTCAAGGCTCTGGCCGTCTGCGTATACAGATTACACTTCCATCCGCTTGCCAAATACCCTGGGCCGTTACTTGCAAAAGTCACCAATCTGTATTCGGCATACCATGCATGGCTCGGTGACATCCACATCGACATTTGGAAATGCCACGAGAAATATGGTAACGTATACAATTTAAAATCTTCATGTCTATATGAGCTGAACAGAAAAACAGGTAATCATGTACGGTACGCTCCCGACCGCATTTCGTTCTACCGTGCAGATGCGATTCGAGGTAAAACCCTTGCACGCGTTCACCCACCGTGCCTACTAACCTATGTAGACATATATGGTATGCGAAGCAATCTTAAGAAGTCGACGACTTACAACGTACTGGTCCACAAAGCTCCAAACACCTTGACGCTCCGGGACAAAACTGAACACGCCCGCAGGCGGCGTGTGATGAGCCAAGGCTTTTCGGATGCTGCCTTACGTGTCTTTGTGCCCAGGATACTGGCACAGGTTGAAAAAATGTGCATGTTGTTGGAGCAAGACATGGATAGCCGCCAGGGGTGGACGAAATCTCGAGATATGGCTCCTTGGTGTAAAGTATTTTATGCCCTCTACATGATCAAGCCACTAATGCAGTACAGTTGATCGCTTGGCATTTGACATCATGTCCAGTGTCATATTCAGCGCCGAATATGATACTCTTCAAAAGGAAGATTTCCGCTATGTAATGAGCTCGATTGAAGAGTCTAACGTGCGAATGAGTGTTCTTCTCCAAGAGGCAAAGTTGTATTGGTCGCGATTAGATAAAATACTGTTTCCAAGATCGATTCAAGCAAGGAACAAGTTTGTCAAATTCGTTCGCGGAGTGTTGAGCCAACGAATCAAGAATGGAGACATTGCAAATGGGGATATATTCTCTTTCTTCCAGCACGCAAAGGACCCCATGACAGGGCGAGGTTTTGGAATGAACGAGCTGACAGCGGAGACGGCCACGCTTATTGTTGCAGGTGAGCTAATACCGCCGAGTTCGTTAATCAACCCCACTTCCCACTAACTATGTTGAAAGGCTCGGATACCACATCAACGGCAATGGCGTCAACCCTCTTCTATCTAAGCAAAAACACTGCGGCCTACGCACGTCTCAGTAATGAGATCCGTTCTCGATTCAAGGAGCCCTCGGATATTGTCCTCGGCCCAGCGCTGACCCAATGCACTTACCTCCGCGCTTGCATCGACGAAGCCCTGCGTATGTCCCCACCAGCTGGCGGGCCGCTGTGGCGGGAAGTACAGCTTGGTGGTGCGACTATTGACGGTCAATATATTCCGGCAGGCTACGATGTGGGCGTTGGCGTGTACAGTGTTCACCACAACCCGGCGTACTACTGTGATCCGACCGTCTACAAGCCGGAACGTTGGATCAAGCCGGAGAGCGAAAGTGAGCAGTTGGTACATGCGAGGGCGGCTTATATGCCATTTTCTATCGGAACGCGTGGCTGTATTGGCAAGAGTCTGGCACTCGTCGAGTTGACGCTCGTGCTGGCGAATCTTGTCTGGCGGTTCGATATAAAAGGGGAGGAAAGCGACACAAGGAAAGAGTTTTTTCTCAAGGACCATGTTACTGGGGCGAAAGAGGGCCCTGTATTGGAATTTAGGAGAAGAAAGACTGACAAGCTGGGTTCAAAATAAAATGCCAACACAAATGCTGAATGCATACGTCACACAATGAACTAAACCACGTTCCAAAATGCATCATCTGTGACGCATCATGCTACCGTGGTGGTTCCTCAATGAGTTATAGTTGACTGGATTTCGTCCTTCCAATTCGACATGGCATAATTTGATGCTATACAGTATTTGAACCATGGACGGCAGAAGTGATGCCTGGCATGGCGTAGAGGACGCCGCATCTAGCAACACCTTTCTCAGAACCACCAAGCCAGTACCGTCCTGTTCGGGAACTATAATGCCCATTCAACGGATCAATCCAATGACCATGTTGGTCCGCATGAATACCATTACCTTGGCCAATTCGTCTATCTCACACTCACAAATCTGACCCTTGGCTCCGGAATTTGCCAAAAACCTTCGAAGCGTGTATCTCTCTCCCAATCAATGTCATGGGCATTCACCAGTTCCCAGTCAAAACACCACGCCAACATAGCAAGGGCCTTTCTCATCTCCAAAAGGGCCAGATTGAGTCCCAAGCATCCTCGTGGCCCTAACGAGAACGGGCGCGCAGCACCTTTGTCGTCGGTATCGAACGTAGAGGAGTAGAAACGATGAGATGGTGGCAGCCAACGTTCAGGACAAAAGCTGCGGGGATTGGTGAAGTATGAGCGCTCGTGGGTCGTTGTCCAAGAAGACGTGTGGACAGTGGTCTGTTATTGCATCAGTACAAGAGAATGGAACAATGAGGACGAGAGGGGAACATACTCCAGCAGGCACCATGTATCCATCCACAAGCGCACCGGGGCTGATTCGAGGCAAGCCGAACGCGGTTGGAGGGAATATTCGAAGACCTTCATCTATCACTGCACCGAGATAAGGAAGGCCTTGAAGGGCTTCGCTCGTCATGTCTCCTTTAGCGGTAAAGTTCTCCCTGATCTCAGCTTGTAATCGCGACAGTGAGATGGGGTTCTTGGAGAGAAAATAGAGAATTGTAGTCAGCGCCGTCGCCGTTGTATCCGAGCCCGCAATAACAAGGACGTTCGCTTGGGCAATCAGCCATTCTTCAGATTTGTTCTCCGCTTTATCGGATAGCAAATTCGAGAAGAAGTCCTGCCGGCTGATTTCAGGCTGTCTCGCGACCCTCGCCTGGACTTGCTTCTTAGAGAAATGCAAGAAAAAATCAAACTTCTTCTTGAAGCTCAGCGGTATGGACAATAATATGAAGGGCCACAGAAGAGGCAACCGGCGTCCGATCTGGAACATTGTGACAAGGTAGGCCCCATCGTGAATGGTGTCGATCCAGAAGTGGGATTTGGCAGCTTTGACAGCGCCAAAGGACTCCCCAAACGCCAGCTCGCCAATGATGTCGAAGCTCAACCAATTGAACCATTCTTTCATATTTACACCGGTAGATTTCGTGCCATGCTTAGCCAATTGAGAGACAAAGAGGTCGATGTACTCGGCCAACAGGCCTTCCTGCTCTTTCAATGCTTTTGCACTGAACCCGTGGGAGAGCAGACGCCGCGTCTCACGATGATGCTCAGGATTGCGTTCGGCCACAATACCGGGTTCCGGAAGGCCATGCTCGTAGAAAGTACCCTTGATGAAAGCCTTGTGGTCTTTCCCTGAGTGGCCATAAATGTCGTTAAAGCTCTGTGTGGTGCTGAAAGAGAGTTCGTTGGGAGCAATGCGCACGACGGGACCGTATTGATTGTGCAGTTTTTCGATCTCGAACGGATAACGCCCACCCATCCAGATGTAGGCATAGAAGGCATTTGATATGGCGGCGATTCTGGGGCCTGGATAGTTCGCCAGGGGATGGTAGAAGAGGAGGTAGATGGATCGGGAGACGGCGTAGATGGTCACCTCAACATTGGCCTTCAGTACGCGTCGCACCCGGCAGTCAGTTCTAGTCAGGAATGAGCACTCACAGATGCTAGAACTAGCAGAAGCAGCTGTGTCAAGGTAATGGGCAATGCCATGATGGCGACCGTTCGCAGCATCTCAGGTGTAGCGAGCACGAGGAACATGAACCAAGGGGACCGGTGTAGACGCCATCCGCGGGGACGCAGCTGGCTAAAGTAGCATCGTTAGGCAAGGTGTCGAAGTAGTGCATCTTAGGGAGCTCAATAGTAGATGGCATTCGGCCGTGGTGAACTGTACAGCGGCCGGCGCCGGCATCATTTGTCTCCGGTGTGGGGGAGCTCCGACCCCGCCTTACTAATTGCCTTACTAATTACCCTTGGCTTCGTGTCCAGCCCTCACCGTCCCATGCGCATCTCACTGCTCATACAATATTCCCCCCAGCCCCCGGAGTATGCCAACCGCGATGCTACGACTCTACGACTGAGCCATGGCCTCCCTGACGGTGCCCTCAAGACCTGACATCGAACTTGCCGACGGTCCCTCGGACGCCGTCGGCGCCCTCGCCTTTTCGCCCGCGGCCAACCACCTTGCCGTCGCGTCGTGGGACTCCAAGCTTCGCATCTACGACCTCACCCAATCGCATACTGGCCAAGGCAGAGCGTTGATCTCGTTCGACGGTCCCGTGTTGGACTGTCAATGGCTGAAGGTAACGCCCCCCGCCTCTTTTAGCGGGACTCGCTCACACTACCGCTACACTTAGGATGGCCACAACGTCGTTGGCTCGAGCGTAGATAAAACGGCCCGCCTTCTGAATATAGGCACCGGCGCTACCCAGCAGGTCGCCGTTCATGACGAGCCAATCAAGTGTATCCGTGCCTTGGAGGTCAACAATACGGAGATGATCGTGACTGGCTCGTGGGACAAGACCATCAAGTATTGGGACTTGCGGCAGCAAAGTCCGACAGCCACTGTCGAGTGCAAGGAACGCGTCTACTCCATGGATGTCAAAGCCAAACTGCTTGTCGTTGCAACCGCTGATCGCTGGCTGCAGGTTGTGAACCTTGACAGCCCCACCACCATCTACAAGACTGTGCAGAGCCCCTTGAAATGGCAGACACGGGTCGTGAGCTGTTTCAACGACGCTTCTGGATATGCCATCGGTAGCGTGGAGGGCAGGTGCGGGTTCCAATACGTCAACGACAACGACTCCAGGTACATCATCTATTGGGGAGGCTTCGTGATCCCTCCTTCATCTCCTTGCTGATCTATCGCATAGCCTGAATTTCACCTTCAAATGCCACCGCGACGCTCCTATCAACGCTACTGCCAAGGTCTACTCCGTCAACGCCATTTCTTTTCACCCCGTCTACGGCACTTTTAGCACCGGAGGTGCAGATGGGACCTTCCATTTCTGGGATAAAGATTCGCACACGCGATTAAAGACATTCAAACCTGTTGGGGGCTCCATCACCGCCTCAGCCTTCAATGCCGATGGTACCATTTTCGCTTATGGGATTGGCTATGACTGGAGCAAGGGATATAGCTTCAACAACCCACAGTATCCTTTGAAAGTTATGCTGCATCCGGTCGAAGAAGACGAGTGTAAACCTCGCGGCTCAGCGAAGAAGAAGTAGTATGCGAATGAGCAGTGGAAGAGACTCATGTTCGAAAAAAAAAGGTGTGACTAGGATGTCTACGGCCAAGCCAAGTAATTGGGCAGCTAGAGTTTCCTTCAAGAGAAAAGCGGATACTCGCACTGGTGAAGAAATAGCGAGGCATTGTAATTTCCATAGAAGATTTCCCTTTTTCTTGCTCTCTTCCGTGATTGCCGCCCTCGCTATTTCTTCACCAGTGCGAGTATCCTGTGACCCATTCTAAGGCTTTTTGCGACATCTCTATAATCTTCCTCGTCGGCCCTGTTCAATGTGCACAAGATTCACCTATTACCACATATGCATGTCACGAGCCGTCATTCATTCATTATGGAGTTATTGAGAATTTCTTAGCATCAACATGTCCTTAACGCACCAAGCATCCGCGTCCATATCCCAGCACAACTCCGCCTAAGCAGCGGCGCTGACATCCTTTCTTTTGGAGAACCTAAAATAGATGGGCGGTCGATTGGCGATATCATCAAACTCGGAGACCATGGGAATCGTGTACGTGGGGCTCGTAATCTCAACATCATATCTCATCAAAATACCTGCTACCAGACCGATCATCTGCTTTTCGGCAAACACCCTGCCGGGACAGTGGGTGCTCCCACCCCCGAAGGGCTTGGTGGTCTTGGCATGTCCTTCACCCTCACCACCAAGATCCTTGTCCAAGAAGCGGCGTGGATGGTAGCCATCTGGGTCGGGATGCAACTTCTCATCGAAATGCATCAGACCGCAGGGGATGGTGACGACATTCCCCTTCTGCAGACCCCATGCTCGGTCCTTGCCCATCACCTGCGTATCGGCAATGACTTCCCGCACGGTCAGAGAATTGTTATGCATGCGTAGTGTCTCGTGCCAGATGGAGCGAAGAAGAGGTACTTTCTGCGGAATGATCTGGACGAGCTCGGCGGGCGCAAGGTTCTGGTAGCCCGCCGCTGTGAGCTCGTCTCTTACTTGGTCGATGAGTCCGGGCGTCTCGAGGATGTGGAGCATTGCCAGATAGCCTGTGGGCATGGAATTCAGGAGCGAGCTGCTCTTGCTGATTAGTATGTTTGGGCCAACCACAGGGATGATGGAGGTCTGAATTGTACTTACGCAAACATGGTTCTTAGCAAGTCTGCCCCCTGCGTCATGGGACTGATGCCGTGCGAGTTCAGATACTTTGTTCTCTCCGCAATGTACGTGCTCACGTCCTTTCTCGTGTCGATGTTTTCGATGAGATTCGCAAAACCTACGATCAATCTTTCACGTGCATCGTAGGATTTGCGATATAGGAACTTGGGCGCACGAAACATGAGGCCCCAGAACCCGTCTCTGACCATGATGGTCAAGTCGTCCAAAAGCCCGGGGTTCAATTCCAACGTTGTCTCACCATACATGGTCTGCACAGTCGCCTTGCCTTCCAGATCTACCACGGCTTTTAAGCCTGCCTCGTTGACCGCTTTGTTTGGACTGGCTTCGATTCTCTGATCCAGCTTCGTTAGCTGCTCCTCCAGTTTCGTAAAGTACTTTTCGGTAATGACTTGGTTCTTTTCCGGTTGGAGCAGCCAGTCGGTGTCGATGCGGTGCCACTCCGGCTTTATATCCCACATCTTGTCCGCATCGCGCTTAGTGAAGCCCCAGATGGAGATGTAGATGAAGCGGACGAAACCACGGATGTGTAGCGACTTTCCCTGCTTATGGATGGCGGCCACGTCTGCTGGATCATGAAATATGTAGTGTTTGCGACCGCCAATCAGGGCGGAGAAGGGCTGCTCGTGATTCTTGTCACTGGCCCATCGATAGAAGGATCGCTTGTCCTTTGCAAAGGTAAAGGCGTGGCCGAAGAAGGGGATCCACGTGGGAATCTCGTTGGGCTCATTGGGAAGCCTACCCGTGCGGAATAAGAAGCGATACGCAGCTAGGAGGATGATGGAAATGCCTCCAAAGACAAGGGAAATGGCAGGCATGGTAAGAGTGTTGCGGACCGTGAAGTGGAATGTCCCAGCAAGTCGTGATTAGCATAGACTATAGGCGTGTGCGGCCTACCTGGCTCATGACCATAGACTGGTTTCATATCTACTCCGTGCAAAGCACGGAGTATACAAATCCACTGCCCGATCGAAGAGCGAACCAGCCTCCGAATAAGCCCTAGAGAGCGATTAGGCACGTGATCGGAGTTCGGAGTCGCGGCCTTCTTCTTGTGCCGCTTACAAGCTAGTACAAACTTGGCCTAGTGCTTCCGAGAACCCATATTTCCCCGCTGCGCCGGGAGGAAATCCCCAGCGGAAGTACCGGTAGTGCGCTAACGCCACAGCGCTTACTACATACGGCTAGCTAGAACGCGCCTAGTGGAAACATAAGCTTTGGGCAATGGCCGGGGTGCCGCTCTGACTCCGTTAACTCATCATCCGTCGCCGAAACGGCTGCTTCATCTACAGCTACTTTGATGTCCGCCACTGGCAAACGGCTGCCCCCCCGGATTCATACCACAATGGCATCAAACAATGCCTTGAACATTCAGTCGTGCACCGTTCAAGACGATGACGTCTTCGGGCCTGTTGTCGCGTCTTCGTGTCGTGGCGGCTTCGACTTCACGCTGCTCTTCGAGCAAGCTATCCTCTCTTGTGGCCCTTCGGCCCTCTTTCTGCTCATCGTACCCCTCAGGATCATCTGGCTCTACGGACGCACTATCGTCACATCTCAGCGTCACCGAGCGCTACTAAAGAAAACTGTGAGCGCTGACCACTGTCATTACTGCCTGAAATCTCTACACATACTCATGACTTAATTCATTTTTAGGCTGCCATAACACTCCTAGTGGCTGCTCAACTGACCTTGTTGATACTATGGGCAACGAAGCCTGCTCTGCGAACATCGGCGTCAGTCCCCTCTGCCGCTTTGACGTTTCTATGCGCTCTGGCAATGTACCCGCTCTCCTACCTTGAGCATACCCGCGCTATCCGGCCATCAACCGTGCTAGAAGTATATCTGATCTTTACGCTACTTCTTGACATACCACAAGCCCGCACCCTCTTTCTCCGGAGTGATGTCAATTCCATTGCCGCGCTTTACGTCGTCGCTATCGCTGCCATGGTCCTAGTATGGTTGTTGGAGTCCCGCAACAAGACGGCTGACCTGAAGGAGCCCTATAAAGGATACCCCCCAGAAGCAATCAGCGGGGTCTGGGGCAGGACGTTCTTCTTATGGCTCAATTCGCTTCTTGCCAAGGGTTTTAAGAGGTTGCTATCGCTCGATGATCTATGGGAGAATCCTCCAAATCTATCTTCTGAGAAGTTACGGGATGAGATGCAGATCACATGGGATCGACGACGTAGGTTGCTTCTTTGTTACACCCCGGAAAGATGGCCGCTGATGATCTCAAGATACGCCGGAGCGACGCTACGCCTTGATCTGGGCTTGCGCAAAATGCCTTCGTTGGTCGTTACTCTCCATTGTTCCAGCTCGACTGTGTCTGATCGGTTTCAATTACGCCCAGCCTTTCCTTATCACCCGCATGATTGACTTTGTCAGCGATCCCCAGCACTCTGAAACATACTACAGCAACAGTCTAGGCCTCATCGCCGCAGCAGCCTTGATCTATGTTGGTGTTGCGCTGTCTACTGTGCGATACATGCATGCCCTATACCAGTCGATAACGATGCTACGGGGAGGGTTGGTGGGGCTCATTTTCAACAAGACCCTGATCTTGCAAGATGGTGTTTATGATGAATCGGCTGCCGTTACCCACATGAGTACCGACATCGACCGAATAGCAACTAGCATGCAAAGCATGAATGAGGTGTGGTCACGACTTATTGAAGTTGCCATTGGAGTCTGGCTGCTATCCATTCAACTAGGTGCCGTCTCTGTGATACCCATTCTCGTTGTTCTCTGTGAGTGGAAGAAGAATCACACTTTCCTGGCTGACCCTCCATACTGAGAATCCTGCAGTATGCGCTAGTATCAATACATATGCCTCCAAGTTTGCGAGCGAAAAACAGAAGATCTGGAGCGGAAAGATCCAGACCCGTATTGCATCTACTGCTTCAATGCTGGGTGCTATGAAGAGTGTTAAGATGATGGGTTTGGCCGGGCTATTGTCGAAAAGTATCCAACGCCAGAGGGCTGACGAGATGAAGTCTGCCGACGGCTATCGGTGGTTGGTCGTCTTAACCAATATGACCGGCTATACTCCCCAGATTTTCGCCCCAGTATTGACCTTCATTGCCTACGAGATCAAAGCACGCGTTCAAGGATCTGATAGTCTTTCGACGAACCAAGCTATCACGTCGCTTGCCACCATCACCCTTTTGACCACGCCAGCCTCTACCTTCTTGACGGCTATCCCCGAGACGGGCGCGGCTATTGGCTGTTTCGAACGGATCCAAAAGTTCCTTGTTGCTCCTTCGTGGGAAGATTATCGCCAGCACAACACGCAAGAAGAATACACATTTAAACGACCTTCTCGATCCGGTGCCATCGAAAGCGTCGAACTCCAATCAGTCCGCACCGCCAACGGGAAGTTAGCTGCTCACAGTGCTAGTGGAGCCGACGAAGCTGCAATTGTTCTTCGCGAAGTCACGGTGAAACCTTCTCCGAGTGCTGATGCTGCCATCAGGGACATTAATATACAGCTTAAACTTGGCTCGACCACCATCATCACAGGCCCCGTCGGGTCCGGCAAATCGACCTTGATGAGGGCTGTATTAGGGGAACTTCCATTAGAACGAGGAGATATCTCTGTATCCTCGTTGGACATGTCATACTGTAGCCAAACCCCATGGATCGTAAATACAACTATCCGACAGAACATATGTGGTCTAGGCTCGTCTGCATCTTCCAACATCGACGAAGAGTGGTACAATTCGGTACTGCAAGCTTGCGCACTTGACCAAGACCTGCAGCAGCTGGCAGATGGAGATCAAACTACCCCTGGAAGTCGCGGCATGACACTGTCCGGGGGGCAAAAGCAACGTGTCGCTCTCGCTCGTGCTGTCTATGCTAAACCATGCATTGTTCTTCTCGATGATGTGATAAGTGCATTGGACAACAAAACCGAGAAAGTAGTGGTTGACCGGTTGATGGGCCCAGATGGACTCTTCCGTAAGCTCAACTCCACCGTGCTGTTGATAACCCATTCCACTCGCCATTTCCATCTCGCAGACCACATTGTAGTACTCGGAACCGATGGCAAGGTCGCGCAACAAGGCAACTTCGACCAACTTCGAGAACAGGAAGGTTACATCAGCAATCTAGTCCTAGGTGCTGACCAGACCAGGAGTGAAGCAAAACCAGCAGAGAAATCTGGCCTCAAGAAGAAAAAACCTCCAATCAAAACTGTCACTGCGACGGACGTTTCGGATCTGACACGGAAGACTGGCGATATCGCTGTGTACAGATACTATTTCAAGTCTATCAGCCCTATCGGTACTTTCTGCTTCCTAGCCTCTGCGGCCTTATTCGTCTTCACGCAATTCTTTCCGCAGATATGGCTGGTCTGGTGGACGGAAGCAAACGGCCACGAAACGGCAAAATATATGAGCGTCTACATCATCCTTGCGGTGGCCTCGTGGATTTTTAGAGCCGGAACGCTGTGGTGGATCCTGCTCTGGATATCGCCTCGGTCTTCGATCAAACTCCATCAGATCCTATTGAATACGGCGGTGAAAGCCCCCCAGTCTTTCTACGCCAAAACGGACACCGGTGTCACATTAAACCGCTTTAGTCAGGATATTGGCTTAATCGATAGGATGTTGCCCCTGGCCTGTGGCAGGGTCGTAGTAGCTGTTTTCACGATCTTTGCTCAGACCGCCTTGATTGCGCAAGGATCCAGCTACATGGCAATCGCCATCCCGTTCATCATCGTTGCTTTTTATTGCCTACAAAAGGTCTACCTTCTCACGTCTCGACAGCTTCGATTCTTGGACCTTGAAGCCCGAAGTCCCGTCTATACTCATTTCCTCGAATGCTTGGAAGGCTTATCTACAATACGCGCATTCGGTTGGGCCAACGATGCTCAGATGATGGAAATCGATCGGCTAGATAGGTCCCAACGCCCATACTATCTCCTCTATTGCCTCCAGAGATGGCTCTCACTGGTCCTCGACTTAATGGTAGCCGCTGTCGGAATTGTAGTTGTCGCGTTAGCTACAAGAGTGCCTGGTCAATCGAGCGGAGCTGCTATAGGTATCGCATTGAACAACATCCTAGGTTTCAACCAATCTCTTCGAGTCCTAGTAGAGAGTTGGACCCAGCTTGAGACTTCACTTGGGGCAATTGCTCGATTGAAGAACTTTGAGCTGACTACTCCCCCGGAAGACAAGCCCGAAGAGCGAGAAACGCCACCTGCTGCATGGCCTGACAAAGGGAGGATCGACTTCAAGGATCTGACTGCCTCGTACGGTCCTTCGGCACCTGCTCTTCAGAACATATCTATGACTATTATGCCGGGACAGAAGGTTGGCATTTGCGGCCGCACTGGCAGGTGAGCATTCCATGACTGCGTTCGCAGAATATTCATCTAACCAGCGCAGCGGAAAATCTTCCCTTCTTCTGTCTCTATTTCGCCTCATCGAACTTACGGGTGGTAAAATCGAGGTCGATGGTTTAGACCTTGCTACCCTACCGCGCGAGACCGTCAGGACGCGCCTGATAGCTATCCCCCAAGACCCCTTCGTCTTATCGTCTTCAGTCCGCGAGAATGCTGATCCATCAAGCTCCTCCAAGGATGAAGCCATCATCGAATCCCTGAAAAAGGTCCAATTGTGGTCAATCATCGAGTCCCGCGGTGGGCTCGACGCGCAAATGAAAGCGCAGCCACTCTCGCACGGCCAACAACAACTTTTCTGCCTTGCACGGGCCATGTTGCGAGAAAGCAAAATCTTGGTGCTTGACGAGGCAACAAGTAATGTGGATGCTGAAACAGATACACTCATGCAACGCATCATCAGGAAAGAATTTTCAGGACATACCATCGTCACGGTCGCACACAGACTCAACACCATCGAGGACAGCGACGTCGTGGCTGTCCTGGACGGTGGGAGGCTTGCAGAATTTGGTCCTCCGGCGGAGTTGTTGGCTCATAAAGGGTCATTGTTCAAACAGTTACACAGTGGCTGAAAATGGGTAATTCGGCTTGGAGTATGGTGAGAGGATGCAGTGAGAGACCAGAGCTTATTTTGGACGAGCTATCAAATCAGATGCGAACAGGCGAGAGTACTGTTATAATGGTCTACTAGGACAAGCTGTTTGCTGAAAAAAAAAGGGTCTTTCTAGACTATCACAATCATCATTGGATTGCCTTCATCTAACTGTTGCCTTGTTCAGAGATTGCTTTTGTGACTTCTATGTATGACGTAATGTCTAAGGATCACATTCACATAGTAACGAAGCAATTATGATGATCATGGACCCGGAGTATGTCCAGGCGTTATTTCATCTGGTTCCACGTAGCCAGAGCAAGGCAAGGATAGTTGGAGTTAGCGAATGAGATACAGAGGAAGGACACGAAGACGACGATCGAGTACTTAGTAGCCCATAATATGGCTCCATTCACCGTTGGTTTCGGGCAGACCCTTTCGCAGATTTAGTTAAAGTCCTGTTTCTCTACTGAAAAAATCCCTTAGTGGTGTCTAAAATCCATATGCTGTCGGGAGTATCATAATAGATGTAGTAACGGCGTATGGGCGTCAGGCTTTAGCGTAGTGCGTTGTTGAGCCTGTTTGAGGAGAAATATCAAACACCACCGTCATTTGTACATCTGGTAATGACACTAGCTTTTAGTACTCTATATTGGTCTACGGTAATTCGAAATATCGCAAAACGTCTGGAAAAGCCAGGATAAAGGTTTGCATACTCGACTTGTGTGATGATATCCTGGATCTTCGATCTCGACTCACGGACAGAATGAGGTTGATCTCTATCATAGATGGCTTAATTAATTTCAATAAAACTGCGTCAAATGACTCGTCAAGTGAATCCTTCTGAATCGGCTTCGGGGGCAATAGCTCGGGGTACAGGTATTGGGCGGTAATCGGCAAGGTAGCCAGGACCACAACGCCAATACTCAAGGCATAGAAACCGCCCCTGCTAAGAGACAATAAGTACTGTGTTACTTTTGCCATGCAACCCTGCGTCCGTTGTTCAATTTACAGGCGGAGAAGTGATTCTTCCGTTCGCAAGTTTGACCTCTCTCATGATGGCGAAGTCTGTCACGGTTCTTGACAAGCCATCTGGTGTTAGCTTTGCAAAGGTAGAGAATGCATATGAGCAAAATGGTGCTCATCCTGGTAATCATCTGAGCGACGCGTCTGAGGGAATCCCAAACGGGGAACCTGAGAGATCACTATCCATGCCCATTGCCATCGTGGGTATGAGCTGTAGGTTTCCTGGCAATGCCACGAGTCCGGAGAGGCTATGGAATCTATGTGCAGACGGAGAAACTGCCTGGACGAAGATTCCAGAAGATCGGTTCAAACAGGGGGCTTGGTATCATCCGGAAAGCACACACCTGGGAACTGTGAGTATTACCGAAGCTTCCCAGCAATGGCAACTTGAACAGCAGAATAACGATATGGGTAGACTTATGCTTCCGGCGGTCATTTCCTGGCGGAGGACATTGCACGATTCGATGCGTCCTTCTTCAATTTCTCCTCCGAACAGGCCGCAGTACGTTCATTTGCAAAGCCCTTACATTCTTTATATTCAGTTATACTCATGAAAGATAGGCAATGGACCCTCAAGTTCGACTCCAGCTCGAATCAGTCTTCGAGGCTCTCGAGAGTGCCGGGATCCCACTTGATAAGATAGCGGGATCCAGCACGTCAGTGTACGCCGGTGCTTGTTTCCGAGACTACCACGACAGTCTGATGCGCGATCCTACAACATTGCCTCGTTTCTTTCTCACAGGCAATGGTGCTGCTATGATCTCAAATCGTATATCGCACTTCTTTGATCTAAGAGGAGAAAGTATGTCCATTGATACGGGCTGTTCGACCACATTGACGCTACTTCATATGGCGTGTCAGTCTCTACGAACAGGTAACTCCAAAATCTCTATCGTTGGAGGATCCAATATTATTCTGAATCCTGACATCTACATCACTTTGTCTAATCTTGGGTACGTACTTGACCAACTTTGTTCTTGATTGTGCTCACCCGAATTAGCCTTCTTTCACCGGATGGAAAGAGCTACGCATTTGACTCTCGAGCGTCTGGCTACGGCCGTGGTGAAGGAATTGCAACCATAATCTTGAAACCACTCGAAGACGCGTTACGCGACGGCGACCCGGTCCGAGCTATAATTAGACATACTGGAGCAAATCAGGACGGCAAAACTGCCACAATTACTTCACCTAATCAGTCCGCGCAGGAAGAGCTCATCCGATCTTGCTATCGGGCTGCCGGATTGGATCCAGTAGAGACTGGCTACGTCGAAGCCCATGGCACTGGCACCCAGACAGGTGATTCGATCGAAGCGGGAGCCCTGGGTGCTGTATTCGGTTCAAATCGCGCTCCAGGAGAACCAATCTATATCGGCTCTGTGAAAACTAACATAGGACATACTGAAGCAACTAGTGGGCTAGCAGGCGTGATTAAGGCGGTCATGGCGCTCGAAAAGGAAGCGATACCACCCAATGCAAACTTTGAAAATCCGAACGAGAACATTCCATTCGATAAACTTGGGCTAAAGGAAAGTAAGGAATTGGTATGTGTGATACGAAATTAACATTAGGCAGGTCCCGCGAAAGGTGGTCGAATGGCCCTCAAGATCGAAACGAAGAGTATCTGTTAACAACTTCGGTTATGGAGGAGCCAACGCCCATGCTATCATCGAAGACCCTAGGTACCTCGTACCTAAAAAAACCGGACACCTAAATGGGTTCGCAGTGAAATCCCGGAAGGTTAGGATCTTCACTTTAAGCGCCAAAGATGAGCTATCTGCACGTGCTTCGGCGCGGAATCTGAAAAGTTACTTGCTCGGAGTCCCAGGTAATCGCGAAAGGGAAAAATTACTAGATAACTTAGCATACACCCTATCAGAACGGAGAACAAAATTCACTTGGGCCTCGGCGTTGTCTGTTGGTAGCTTTGATGATCTTATTTCCGCTCTAGATCATATCAAACCTCGTCGATCTTCTAAAAGGCCGCGCTTGGGATTTGTATTCACCGGCCAGGGTGCTCAATGGCATGCCATGGGTCGGGAGCTCATAGATCAGTACCCAGTTTTCAAGGCAACTTTGATAGAGGTGGAACGTCAGTTGAAGAGTTTCGGCGCTTCATGGTCGCTGCTAGGTGAGCCACGTCTGTTTGCCACGATCATATGGGTTTGCTTATAACGACTCTCCAGAGGAGCTTCAACGCGATTCTTACAAGAGCAAGATCAATGAGGTCCACATCAGTCTGCCATCATGCGTCGCCGTTCAGCTAGCTCTTGTCGAGCTTTTGAGATCTTGGAATGTCCATCCAGCAGGCGTGACCAGCCATTCGAGTGGAGAGGTAGCTGCAGCCTATGCTGCCGGAGCGATAGATCTTCGATCTGCTGTCGCGATAGCATACCTACGTGGGGCCCTGACGGAAAGCTCTCGAAAGGATTATGCGACGCCAGGAGCTATGGCTGCGGTAGGCCTCAGCCGTATAGAGACAGTAAGGCGACTAGCGCGGCTGAACACTGGTAAGGCTGTTGTCGCATGTGAAAATAGTCCAACCAGCGTAACCATCTCGGGCGACTCCACAGCAATCGAAGAGATGGAAGCGGAGCTGTCAAAAGAGGGCATCTTTATCCGCAGACTCAAGGTTGATGCAGCGTATCATTCGCATCATATGCAACCGATCACCGATGATTACTCGAGACTACTTTCCACTATCTTGGTTCCAACGAAAGAAGGGTTACTAAATGAAGTCGCCTTCTCTTCTCCGACTACTGGCGACCGTATATACTCGGCAAACACCCTAAACCGCGCAGAGCATTGGGTAAAGAACATGCTACAGCCCGTAGAGTTCTTGAGCTCCCTCGAAAATCTATGCGCCCTGAATTCTAATGGAACCACAACGGCAGCGGTGGATGTGCTAATTGAAGTAGGACCACATGGTGCACTTGCGGGACCGATCCGGCAGTGCATGAATATACCCACCCTAAAGAAACTGGACATTGTCTACGGGACGTGCCTCAATAGAGGCCACAACGCCGTGGAGAGTATGCAAGCTCTAGCATGTATGCTGGTCGAGAACGGTTATCCTGTAAATCTTGCTGCTGTCAACTTTCCGTCCGGAAATGCCGATAAAGAGGTTGTCCACGACTTGCCGAATTATCCATGGAACCACCAGGTCCGGCACTGGATGGAACCAAGATTGAATAAGGCACTCAGGGATAGAGCTAATGCTCCACATGATCTCTTGGGTATACGAGCTCCAGATTCTAACAGTTTGACTTCTATATGGCGACACGTCATCCGCGCCACTGATATCCCCTGGGTGCGCGACCATCGGATCCAGTCAGACATTGTCTACCCAGGAGCTGGCTACATTTGTATGGCCATTGAAGGGGCTCGACAAATGGCTCAATCAACTCCCATGTCGGTAGCCGAATACAATTTCCGCGACATAGAGATCCTAAAAGCCCTAGTGTTGACGGATGATGCGAAAGGTGTGGAAGTACAGCTCATGCTCCAGCTTTGCAAAGACCGGATTCTGCAGGCGCAAGGTTGGCATGAGTTTACCGTTTCATCTTTTGATGATTACCATAAATCTGCAGTACATTGCGAAGGATTGATTCAAGTCGTGCTTCGAGAGCAAGGTCCAGTGCAGACTGAATTGACCCATATAGGTTTGGAAGAAAACAAGACTAAAGCTCCTGTGCATCTGCGGCACACCGCACCCAATGAGCTTTACGACACGCTTCGAGCTGTGGGGGTCTATCATGGTCCGGTGTTCCAGAACATCACCGCCATCAGTTCAGGGCAAGCAACATCAGTCTGTACATTCTCAATTGCAGATACGGCAGCTACCTTGCCGGGCGAATTCGAGGAAGACCATGTAATTCATCCCACAACACTCGATTCGGTTTTTCAAGCAGCATACAGTGCGCTCCCAGGTCCTTTGGCATCACACAATACAGCCTATATTCCGAGAAAAATCAAATCTATGCGAGTGTCTCAATGTATGGGGAGAAAGGCCGCGTATTCTTTCGATGCAACAACCGAAATCCTTCGACACACCCCCCAGGCTTTTGTGACTTCGATCCAAGTACACAGCCACAGCGAAGAGAATAAAAGTCCTGTGATTGAAGTGGATGGCCTACTTTGCCAATCGCTCGGGATCTCCCCAGTTACACCAAAACCAGCCGATAACAGGCTTTGCTTCACCACAGTATGGAAACGTGATTTTGACCTGATGTGGCGACCAAATACACGTTTCTCTAGGCCAACAGAGGAAGTTGATGACCAGGTAGATCTAAAACTCGGGCTGGCTCAAGCTGTGTCTATTCTCATACATGATGCTTTACAGGCTAGCGCAGGTACCAAACCTCTAATAGCACCGGACCACGTTGGCTTCTACGAGTGGATGGTCCAACAAGATTGCAAGGCACAGCGTAATCTAATCGAGCCAGCCAGTGCAAAGTGGCTACGCAAGAGTCATGCCGAAAAACAGGCTCTCTTAGACAGAGTCGAGTCTGATAGTACCATCGGTAGACTTGTTTGCTATGTTGGTAGACAGTTGCCAAACATCTTGCATGGAAGAACATCTGCACCTGAGCTGTTGAAAGAGGATACAGCATTTCAAGACTATACGGCATCAGTGCTTGAGTCACAAGATTACTTGAATCACTTGTCCAGCATGCTGAGCTTATTCGCCCATAAGAATCCGCGGGCGAAGATCCTAGAAATTGGCGCTGGCAAAGGAGCGTTGACGTCACTCATACTACGCTCGACGGAGTCCAACGACGCTCCAACACGATTTCGGTTTGCACATTATACATACACTGATCCTTCGTTGAATTTGTGTGAGTCAGCCAAAAACGCCTTTATCACTTGCGGTCAAAGTATAAGTTTCAAGCAATTTGACCTGGACCGCGAACCCATAGAGCAAGGATTGGACAAGAGTGGTTTCGACCTAGTCATTGGTTGCAACTCCATGTTCCTGACCGCAGATCCCTCTAGGTCTCTACAGCATATCCATAAACTACTGAAGCCCCATGGAAAGCTTTTAATCATGGAACCGGACCCTCAAAACCCCGTAAATCGCGTCATATGCGGACGTTTGCCTCTTTCATCATCTAGCTGGACATCCCGACTTAAGGAAGCAGGGTTTTCAGACGTATCGATCGACGCGATCGACTATGCTCATTCCTCCAGTATCCTAGTCGCAGCAACCAGATTACGCGTTAGATCCGAGCACCCTAATGGAGTTCAAATTGTATACGGACAACAACCCCCTCCTACTCAGTGGTTGGAACAGCTCGTGACAAGCATTTGCAGCTTTACGGGAGAGATATCAGTTGAAAGTCTCGAGGATGCCAACCCGAAAGATAGAACTTGTATCTTCTTCGACGTCGATGAACACAGTATCCTTCACGAACCGACAAATGCGTGCCTAAAGCTACTCAAAAACCTCTTACTGAGATCGAAAGGCGTTCTATGGATAAGTCGTGGGGCCACCCGCGGATCATCGAACCCATTCGGGTCCATGCATGTTGGCCTGTTGCGTACACTGAGGTGCGAAAATAGCACAACCCGGTACATTTCCCTCGATCTGGACTGCACAGCTCCTGCCTGGGATAGTTGTTCTGTGCAGCACGTTGCCGATGTCTTCAAAGCTTCTTTTGATTACGCGGACCTGGAGAACAGGCTCGAGCTAGAATATGCCGTAAGCGACGGTTATTTAGAGATATCCAGAGTGCTCGAAGATTCGAGAGAGAACCAAGCAGTTGCACTTGAGAGCAGTCAGCAACCTCAGGTAATGACGTTCTTTGGAAACAGAGAGCTTCGCCTTGGAATCAGGGCGCCAGGCCTTCTTGACAGTCTTGTCTTTGAAGACAATCCCACGATGACCGAACCACTGAAATCTGACTGGGTAGAAATCCAGCCCAAAGCATTTGGGCTCAACTTTCGGGATGTTATGGTTGCAATGGGTCAATTGAACGAGAGCCGCATGGGATTCGAATGTAGCGGTGTCATCTCCCGGGTTGGCAGAGATGCGCATTTACACGGTCTTAATGTAGGAGATCATGTATATGCCTTTTTCGTCGGGTACTTCGCGTCGACAGTGAGGGTACGCTATACCAGCGTTGCGCCCATACCAGCCGATATGGATTTTGAGACGGCTGCATCTATACCTTTGGTCTTTACAACTGCTTACCATGCCCTCTACAATCTAGCGCAGATACGCAAAGGGGAAACCGTCCTTATTCATTCTGGATCCGGGGGCGTCGGCCAAGCCGCCATCATGTTAGCCCAACTTGCTGGGTGCCAAATCTTCGTCACGGTCGGATCGGAGCAGAAACAAGAATTCATCACTAGGACCTACGGTATACCCCCTGAGCGCATATTCTCAAGCCGAAGCATGACTTTTGCTCAAAATATCAAGCGAGCAACTCACGGGAAAGGCGTCGACGTAGTTTTGAACTCTCTGGCAGGGCCACTTCTGCAGGAATCCTGGCAATGCATGGCCCTGTTCGGTCGCTTTATTGAGATCGGCAAACGAGATTTGGAGCTGAACAACAACCTCAACATGGGACCATTTGTACGCAGTTTATCATTTTCTTCATTTGATCTCATTACTCTTTGTGAAGAGCGTGGTGAGAAGATAGCGGAGATCTTCAAAGGCGTTAATAAGCTTTTCGATGAAGGTTCAGTCCGCGCAGTATCGCCACGCACGGTCTTTTCCATCTCCGAAGTAGAAAAGGCATTCCGCACAATGCAGGGTGGAAAACACATGGGAAAGATTATTTTGAAACCCAATCCCGAAGATGTAGTCATGGTAAGTTTCAGATACGGTTAAGGAGCGTTATTGCAATGCTGACACATAACGAGGCTCAACCTCACTCAAATAGACTACAGCTTAGCTCACTGGAAACCTATGCCATTGTTGGTGGGCTGGGAGGGCTCGGGCGGTCCATTGCTCGGCGTCTAGCCGAACGTGGGGCACGATACCTTCTTGTCCTTTCACGCAATGCTTGCTCGCAAGATTCTAGACCACACCCATTCGTACAGCAGCTTGCTAGCTGCGGTGTAACTGTTGTCTTGAAAAATTGCGATGTCTCCGACGAAAAGCAGCTCGCAAAGGTGGTTGAAGAATGCAGGGCTTCTATGCCACCAATAAAAGGCGTTATCCAATGCGCCATGGTTCTTAGAGTAAGTCTCTTGCAATAAAGGCATCATTTTTGCTGACATGTTTAGGATACCATCTTTCAGCAGATGTCACATGAAGATTACAGTGCTTCCATAAAACCTAAAGTACAAGGTAGCTGGAATCTTCACCGCCTGCTACTGAAATCTGATCACAGGTTTTTCGTAATGCTATCTTCTATCAGTGGATTTGGTGGCAACTCTGGCCAGGCAAACTACGCGGCGGGCTGTGCGTTCCAGGACGCACTTGCACGGCATCGGGCCGCGAAAGGACTACCCGCCGTTTCTATCAATCTTGGAATGGTCAAGTCCGTTGGAGTCGTGTCCGAGAACGAGAAAATAGCAGCCCGTTTGACTAAGCTGGGCTTCAGGCCACTTGAAGAAGAAGAGGTTCTCAGGCTGATAGAGTCGGCCATATACGAGCCCCTACGCGATGTGCAGGCTAGCCAAGTTATAACCGGTATTCCACCATCGTTCGTACGCTCTGGGACTGCTGCTTTCTGGAATACTGATAGACGTTTTTCGAGCCTGGAATCGACTGCGGATGTTGCCATGCTTGAAGAAGAGGATAGTAAACGACACAAAACTGGGCGATGGGATCTGGCAAGAGAGCTTGAAAGTGCTCCCTCGATGGAGAAAGCGGTAAACTTAATCTCCGACTCGCTCACCAAAAAGTTGTCTGAGATGTTCGTCGTCCCAGAATCCGAAATCAACCTAGATGCGTCGCTATCCACGCTTGGAGTTGACTCGCTCATCGCCGTTGAACTTCGGAACTGGCTATCTGTGAATGCACAGGCTGATTGTTCGGTTTTCGATGTGATGCAATCCTCGTCGCCCTTGGCTTTAGCAGCACGAATAGCTGCGAAAAGCACTGCTTTGCCTGAGAGTGTGCTAAAGGCGATGAATGGAAGCTGTTGAGAATGTACACTTCACCTCGTTAGACAAACGCCTCCTATAGTCCGTCTTAGATTAAGAGTGCTTCCAAATAGCACAGTAGACAAAAGGTTTTCAATCGCGAAGTAGCGCTCATTTTGACCCCGTAGGGGTCTGTTTCTAGCATCAGGTACACGCGATTCTGATAGAGAATCACCTTCTCTAGTCCTACTTCCGTCTAACCATCACGGCTAGCTAAGATCATCGAAAAGCACTATTTCTGAATGCACACCAAAGGTCCCCGCAGCGAGCATATTCACAACTTAGCGAAGCTGTGTCATAATATGCAAGATGCTTCCTCGGCTAGTCGTAACTGGTTCGAAGATATTCAGTCAATCCACAGCAGAAATGTCAGGCATTTGGTATTGAATACAATAACTCCATACATCGCCCCTCTGTTAAGGGTCCGACCATACATTTCGCTATGCTTGCTGGGCGGCACCCCGTCCGTGCCTGGTATGACAAGGGCTACATGCCACGCGATTAGAGCCTTGTAGTAGCTGCAACGGCTAGGCAAACAACAACCTTCAAATTGTTTAGCTAGAATAGGGAAATATCAATATGAACAAGAGGCTATTCTATTCACTCTGCCTTGCCGTCGCGCCTACTGCGACCTCTTAATAATAGTTGTTCGTCGCTTACCTTAGCCCCCAGATCAGAACCTGATCCGGAGACCTTTTAACTAACGATCAACCCTGCCGACGTTAGATGCAGCGGTCCAGCTACTTCTCTTGTACCTCTTCTTCTTGATGCGGTCTTTCCAATTCTAGAACGAACTAAAGGCGAATGGAGCTATGTTTATTGAAAGGCCTGTTATATTTGGTAGCGGTTCATGTCTTTTTCTGACGATAGAGGTGCTCCAGAATTCCACTTCGCGATCACTTGGGGATACAACCTTCTACATCTAAGTTATCTACTTCCTTCTCGTGTTCATATTGACAGAAAAAGTCACTGGTATTCAAGACTATAAAGGTATTTCCAACGGTGGCTACGCATTACTCCAACCTCTATAATATGTGATCTACCTCAGCACGATAACATGCTGACCAAGAGCCGCGCTCAAGTCTCCTAATGTATGTCAGCATTGGCCGATTTCCTCAACCGAAGCCCGAGTATTGAGAATCACTAGGTACGACCAGCCGGGTCCGCCCGTCGAATCACAGACCCGATTGTTAAGCTACAAGCACAGTCAGCCTTACGTCCTACAAACTCTCTCAAAAGCATCTAAAACCGACTCATAATCTCCTCTACCAGATTCAAGTGTATTCCCATCAGAGCAATGCACCAATTCTTCAAATCTACATTTTTCAATTTCGAAACGATTCGTATTGTCGGCACCGCTCCTTTTGGTGGTGCCGATATTGCCGAAGCTCTAGACGCTATAGGACAAATTAGAGACAAAGACCCTCTAAGCTGGCATTCAGCTTGGACAGAAGCAGCCGAACGGGCTGAACGCATTGGCGAGGAAGCGTCTGCTGCGGGGAATCGAGATGAAGCCCGGAGGGCTTTTCTTCGCTCTTCAAATTACTGGAGAGCTAGTGGGTACATGTTCAACAATAGGCCGCAATCGCCCGACTCAAGAGTGACTACGATAGCGAGGAGGGTGATTCAAAGCTTCCAGCGCGCGACAAGACTAATGGACTGCCAAGTAAAGTTTCTTGAGATACCTTATCAACAGCACAAACTGCCCGGATATCTCTACCTTCCACCTATCAACAAGCGACTCAAAGGCAAAATACCGATACTTTTGAACACTGGGGGCGCCGATAGTATTCAAGAGGAGCTGTATTATGTGTATGGCGCTTCCGGGCCAAACCTTGGCTATGCTGTTGTCACATTCGAAGGCCCTGGACAGGGGATCGTGCTCCGGGAACAAAAACTACATATGAGACCGGACTGGGAAGTAGTGGTGGGTAACGTCTTAGACCACCTTAACGAGATCTCCGAACGACATCCTGAGCTGGAGCTCGATCTAGACCGGGTTGCAATAACCGGTGCGTCCATGGGCGCGTACTACGCCTTAAGAGCGGCAGCGGATCCTCGAATCAAGGCTTGCGTATCAATCGATCCGTTCTACGACATGTTCGACTTCGCTACTGCCCACTCTCCGCAGGCGCTTATTGAAGGCTGGAGTAGAGGTTGGATAAGTGATGGCTTCGTGGACACGCTTTTCGCCTGCCTGACTCACCTCGATTTCCAGACAAAGTGGGAACTCGACCTCACATCATGGTTCTTCGGCGTTGAAAGACCGTCACAGATATTGAAGGAGATGAAGAAATATACTCTTCGTGAGCCATCACTACAGGGGGAAACTAGCTTTTTAAAAGATGTACACTGTCCTGTGCTGGTCTCGGGTGCAGCACATTCGCTATATCTCGATGCAACGCATACGATGCAGGTCTACTACAACTTGTCTAATCAAAACGAAAGCAATAAGAAGGTCTGGATACCAGAAGCACCTGGAGATGGCGGGCTACAAGCGAAGGTAGGCGCATTCGGTATTAGTACACTTAAAACATTTGAGTTCTTAGATAATATATTCGATATCAATAGAACGAACTCTACTTAAATTGAACAATGTAATACCCGATCTATTTATAGGGCTTACAAAGCTTCTTTATTTTTTATTTTTAAATTTCTAATAATGCGGTGTTGCATGTGCGTGTAGCCCACGATCACATGTTTAGATTACGTGGCCTGGATTGAAAACTGTGTCGAATGTATAATCCCCCTTTCTAGATAGTCGTCCTGGATTGTTCTTTTCTGATTAGCATGCCTCAATTGAGTTATGTAAGTTCATGATATCCCTACCACAGGTTGACGAAAAGCAACGTCTATTCTAGGGTACCTATATATGGATCTTGTCCTTAGAATTCAAGAATGGCTTATTATTCAATCAGACTAGTAGATGACTAGGACCACTGAGAACCGGAGCTATTTTTCATCTATTTTTCTTCATTTTATCTTTGTCGACTGAGGCGAACATTCAGCTGTAAGCCTCAATAGCTTAGAAAAATGTATTATAGAAAGAAAGCACACACATGAGTTAATGTACAGAGTTCGTGGCTGTGCACCAAATGCCCTAACCACGACGACTGGGTATTACGCATTTGTATGCACTCACCAAATCACGCGGACATATGAAAAGCTCCGGATAAAGTTTCTACTTCGGATCAGATTATATATAACTTCTGATAGAGATATGGAGAGCTATTACTGCTGAATCTTGAAGTCCGGGACGTTTCGTGTCTGATACCAGAATTCACTGTTTCTTTTGTCTTTTCTTAAGTTGTACGCCTCTCTCCGAACCAACCATGGCCAATACTTGCTTGCATGGAATAAATCAGGTCCAAAGTAATGCCACGTCCCGACAACCAGGCCGCTTTCTTCCAGCATCACCGAGAATTTCGTTGTGCAACCTCTACACTTCCAGAGTACTTCCCCACCTGCTTCGGCAGCCTCCATTTGCTTTTGCTCGAGCGCAGTTGGATCGCGGAAGGCATCTGCTTTCGAAACATCCATCCTGCGAGCTGGAGAAAATGCAATGTTGACAGCATGCGTGAGAAGTGGGCCATTACCAATAGGGTCTTTGAGGTAGCGTGACTTCTCAGGTTTAGTTGTAGTGGTTGATTGGTGCGGACAGAGCTATAGCTAACTGAACAGAAAGCGAAACACTTTAAGCAAGCAATCTGCGATGGTGGTCATCGTAGATGCTGAAGGAGCAGGCAAGCCCTGGCGCTTGAGTTTACGTACAGCACAAGACAACAGAGCAAAAGCTGTTCCGTTTTCTAGGTTGAATCCTGACTATGTAATGTTCAATGCTACAGCGGCCCGGTTTTCACGGCATTATTTGGCAGACAGCCTCACGGCGCATTATGCCATGAACATAGGGTAATTTGGGCTGTTCATTTGATGGTCAACCAATAGCGTTTGAGTGCGAACTTTAGCCCAGCCGTTTACCAACACATTTTGAGGCTCCCAACGTACGTCTGCTGTACTACCCACGGCCACTTGCTAGAAACCTACAATCT
Source organism: Clavariopsis aquatica (assembly GCA_013620735.1). Taxonomy (NCBI): domain Eukaryota; kingdom Fungi; phylum Ascomycota; class Dothideomycetes; order Pleosporales; genus Clavariopsis; species Clavariopsis aquatica. The sequence continues at coordinate 3,910 of JAAZQE010000325.1, read as the reverse complement.
TGGAAACCAGTCGCAGTTATGGAAATCTGCCCCCACGTTAGTTTGTTGTGTCCTTGTCAATCTGGTTATGCCATGACAGGAATTGCGCTACTGTAGATCACTCCTGTAAACTTTATTTGCTCTAGTTCTTTTTCTTTGTTTTAGTTTTTGCAGATGGCATCGGTCCACAAAGTTAGCTGGATATAAGTGGCATGAATCCTTCGTCTTTTTTATCCTAACAATAAGAACGTTCTTCGTATGATGGGCGGGGTTTGAGAAAGTAGTTTAGGACGTGTTTTTCTGCGCTGAATTAAGGAAGTATTGGCTAAGTGTGTTCCATTATACCGCCTACATGCATGTTGTTTCCTTTTGGGATTGTTCTCCGTTGCCACCCAACCATCTTCTCTATGCTGTCCGTTACCTACCAACGAGTAAAGCTTTCAGTGCCTTTGGATGTGCTTGAGGTGTGCCGTTCTAACCTTTTGGGGATGGGGATACCAACACTTGCAGCATGAAGCAAGCTAAACTCTCTTCTTTCCATAGAATCTCCATATAAGGTTACATTCACCTGCTTGGCTAACTGGGATATGGCAATGCAACAGAAGAGAATGGAAACACACACACAGAGAGAGAGAGAGAGAGAGTAATTAGCAGAAGAATCGAGCGGATGTAGCGGAATCTTTGTTAAATTACGTCCTCAACGACTTTCTGTATACTTGCTAGTATGATTTACGCGCTGTGTGTAATGGTTGGTTAGCTTGTTGGCTACTCCGAAGTACTGTTTGCACGTAACCAAGCCGCTTACATACAAACAAAGGTAACTAGCTATTCCTTCACTAGCAACTTGAATCTTCACAATAGTCAACCACTTCGGTTAATTCACCTTTCCCAAGGCGAATAGACATTCCTGCAATAATAGCTACATCATTCTCTACGCGAACTATATTGAAATGGTTAGATGGCCATGCATGAACATCTTCATATGACTGCTTCTTAGCGTTTGAGTAAATTAAGGCTTTGAGGAGGGAAAGACCATGCTAGCGGTTTGCGGGTTCTAATACGAGGATAGACCGAAGGAGGTGTTGGCGGTCTGCCTGACTACTCGTGAAAAATTAACTACGGCCCGTTTAACGAAAGTAGATGGCTCGTAACTAATTGAGCGGTTTTCGCTTGGCGAAGGAACTTTCGGTGTATTCAGCGGGAGACATGTACGGATTGCTAGCGCGTTGGCCTGCACAGACAAAATTTGTATGGGAGAAGATGGAATTGTGCGAACCACGCTAGCAATCCATTCTTGCACCCCATTGTACTTTAGACGTTTCCAGAAACGGCATGGGTAGCGCACACGACGGCCCGTACCCTTAGGCTACTTGGCCACAGTTAATAAACAACACAATCGTCGGGGAGCGACCGAAGTCATGTTGCGGAGTCGGTCCGGGTAGCGCTATGAAATTGTCAGCACCTCGCAATGGTTGAAAGAGGCATCCAGTAAGACAGTCTATCACGGCACATCATGTTATTTGTAAGTTCGGCAGACATAAATATTCGTGGGCGCGCTCTATCCATCGTAACTAGGTCCACAAACCGTCTTGTAATCGAAAATCCTTTGTGAACCAGACGTGAATATGGCCTTGAACCGACGAGCCCAGATGGGCTTACTGCTTGCTGCAAGCGCCATGGTCGTTGCGGCTACCAAACAATGTGTCCAATTTGAGCTGTCGATCCCTGTCGTCGCCACCAACCAACGCTACAACATTCGCCGTGTCGACAACAATATCGATGCAGTCCAATGGGCACTGGACTCCAGTATATGGAACCGGACTTTTGGTAGGGCCATCGAGCCTTTGACCGTTGCCAAAACCTACAACATCAGTACTGAGCTTTGCATCCCAACAAAGAAGACGGACAAGTCCGACATATTGCAGATTGCAGTGCATTCAAATGGATGGGACAAAAGGTGCGTTGCCCAATCAATCGAAGGTTGCCTTGCAAGATCCGCTCTTTTTCAAACACTGACATGGGTTGGGAGGCAGAGCCTGGGATGTACGGATTAGGCCGGAGCAGCAGTCATACGTAGACGCGGCTATCAAAAAAGGATACTCCATCCTTACGTTCGACCGAATCGGCACCGGGCAGTCTTCACTTCCCGATGCCTACGATGATGTGCAACCTAACACCGAAATCGAGATTATCGCCAAAATCACCACATTGGCGCGCAGCGGAAAGCTTCTCAGCGCAGCTAAGGTCGTCTCTAGCACCAACACTACCACCGTTCCCTCGCCAAACCCGAAGCAAATCGTCCATGTGGGCCACTCCTTTGGCTCGCAACTTATATTTGGGCTGCTGAAGAGGAACGGCAATATATCTGATGGGGCCCTTCTAACGGGTTTCCTCAATAGTACGCAATTGGGTAATGTTCCCGTCGTCAACTTCGAACACGATTATGCCGCAACTCACGACCCCGCTCGCTTCGGACGCTTCGGCTCAGGCTACGTTGTTCTCACCACCTTGAACACTTTGCAGAAACTCTACTTCACTAAGAAAACACTTGACTCCGAGTTACTCGAGTACACGGAGAAGATCAAGCAGCCGCATCCCGTGGCTGTATATGCAGCCGGCCCACAGGCTTTTGCAGGAGAAAATACAGGCTTATTTAGGGGACCTGTGCAGGTATGTTCTCCTTCCGTCCCCAATTCATATCCCCCCCCTTTTTTGTATGATTTTCCTAAGAGTTGGCGAGCTGACTTATTGTTTTAGTTGATCGCTGGCGAAGCTGACTTCGTGATCTGCAATGGGTACTGCCCAGGAACGTACGACCAGGAGCAGATAAAGAAGCAGTGGTTCCCAAATGCGTCCAACATGACGGTCTATATCGCACCCAACACTGCCCATGTAATTAACGTAGCTACGAGTGCCTCAGCTACTTACAAGAAGATGTTTGCTTATCTAGATGAACATGGGTTGTAGAAAAACAGAGGTGGGAGAAAGTCTCCGTGGATTCTGTGCGCCTACGGGAACTTGACCATAGACAGGGAAAGAACTTGTATTGAGGGGGGGATGTAGCAATCTGGTAGCTTAACAATCAAATCAAAATCTTACCTAGGGTGGTAAAGAGGGTGCAACTCATCCGACCATGCCTTTGCGTTCAGTCAACATACCCCCTGTTAATATACATAACTAGGCCTAATTAGGCAGGTGAAAATTTTCATGTTAACTGAACTTATAAAGTAAGCTTATTTAATTTTTTGTTAGTAATTATCCTTTTACACCTTTCTACCTACAAATAATTATATTCTAAATACATTCTTAACACATTTTATACAGCTTTCTACCTATATATAAACATATTCTAAACGCGTTCCTAATATGTTTTATAAAACTTTATAGAATGGATTCCTCTAACTTAATAACTTTTAACCTAGTTCTATTAGAAGAGGACTTTGATAGTTAGAATAGCATATTCTTACTTAGAGATAAGCTTTATTCTAGTATAGAATTACTATTAGGTAAAGATAACCAAGAAATAAGAAATGTAGGTTTAAAAAGATAATTATACACATATTCCTAATAAATCCTAAAAGCGTTTCCCTACATTTACCTCTAGAAGTCTAAATACTAGAAAAGGTAGCCCTTTATTAGCTTTAGAGATAATATATATGCTACTATTACCTACATATCCTAATACATTAGAAAATAGAAGCGCATATATTATAAGTATAAGCTAACTTAAATTAGGTAAATACCTAGATAGAAAAGAAGTATTAAAACAGGTAACTAGTGTATAATTCTATTTAAACACGTTCACAATATGTTCCTAATATATTATAGTTTCAATATTTAAAAGTGTAAGTTTTTAAAGAATGTCTAACATTCTCTCTATTTCTAGATAGGAATGTAATAAGATAGAAATATAACTATACTAGTATAAAAT
>JAAZQE010000324.1:0-31668 GCA_013620735.1 Clavariopsis aquatica | reverse complement strand
GACCACTCGCTTATAAACTACGTTATTGGTAAATGTTTTTATGAAAGTTCGACATAGGCGCAGAGTTATAATCGGTTGATTAAGAAGGCCCCCTATATATTTACCCATAACATGGGGTTTTTTTACGCATAGATGGACGTCACTTTTATCTTTCTCGTTGAAAACCTCTTCGCTAAGAAGAAAGTGAATGTCGATTTCCTCACGAGGTACTGGGGCCGATTTTACAACGTGGTTGAATAATGATCCTTGCATATGATCATGTCCCTCACGAGCTCTGTTTATCACCCTAGTTTCAAATAGAAATAATTGTTTTCGCATCTGGGAGTCTTTGTGTAAAAGGTGAAACCAAAACTATATAGATGCAGAGATGGTGATTGAGCGGCGAACGATGCCACCCCGAGCTTTCATATATATTCCTAAAGTAGCCCTGTAGGAATAATTTCCCTCGGTGTTCAAGGATTTGTCTGAGTCTGCATTTTGGATATCGTATGTGGACCCTCAGTGTGATCTTGAGACGATAATTTGAACTTTACCGGGCGGGACTATAACCCATTCGAAATGGATTACTATCATGGAGATAATAAAAGCACCCCTTGAGGTTACAGTGGGGTCTAAGAGGGTTTCTTCCATATTTCTGAATTTCACCTCCAACTTTTCGTTCTGGCGATTCTACTCTGGTGTTGTAATATGATTGTAGGGGTTTGGCGCCAAGATTGAAACTTTGTGGCGGTACTTGTTGTGATTCCGCCATCTCCTGCTGGCATAAGAAAAGACGTGTAGAATACTCCGGAGTACAGCGGTATCAGGTGCTCATTTGATACACGTGTACGGAGAATTTTCTTAATATCATTTGGCCAAATGTGGGTCAATGGCCCCACTGGACCCACAAGATCTAGCGTGGCTTTGGTATGAGAAATGTACATATCACAGTTGTAGTCAGCCCAAGATTGCACCAAATGAGTTGTGCTTAGATCAATGGCCTAATTTCTAGCTAGATATCAATTTACAGTCAAGAAACATTATCTCTTCTATCACTTGGATGCCCAACATCTTTGATCAGAAGTTGAGGTGATTGTTGTTGACTTGGTCTCTAACGGCCTTTCTCCACGCCTTGAATTTCTCCTATGTCGCGCTGAAGAATTTCGGCACTTCAAATTCCGGCATTTCGCGTTCTCATCATCACTTTTAATCAAGGATGGCTACCTCCACAATAATAAATTGCTTGATAGGGATTGGACAGTATATAGTTTTTCGATAAACCGCAACATGATGCAGGGGGTTAATTCCCTAAGAGGGAGACTTTTCTGAGCCATAGACTTCCATTAAAAATCGAAGAAGGTCTTGGGTAATGCGGGGAAACATAAAAAGGTGCACGTAATTGGATACTACCGCTTTTGGATAAACAAGTAATATAATCACTTCCTCACATCCTAACCGGCAGTCCCCTCCTCGTTTACTCAACATTGGCGAAAGGATAAAATGTAAAGCGAAGCTGCCTGCCCAAACCTACATAAAAGATTTATCACCAGTTACCAATACTCCGCATTGAGTTGCAACAATGAGGTTCTCACTTTCTACTATTGCGCTTGCTCTTGCTGTGCCATCGCAGGCAGCCCTTCGTTTTGGATGTTCGACACTGAGTATTCAGCGCCTTGATCCAGTTGTTCAGCCTGGGAACACACCTAGCTCTCATGTGCACCAGATCGTTGGTTAGTACCGTTTACGTACTTTATATTCAAGATATAGTACTCACACATTTGTTAGGTGGGAATGCCTTCAACGCGACTATGGAGGGCGACATTGGGGAGAAGGGGTCCTGTACCACCTGCACCTTTACAGAGGACTTCTCTAATTGGTAAGAGGCTACTGGAAATGGCGTATAAAAGAAAGGCTACTAATCCCATGACAGTGAGCATTTCACTTTCCTGTCAGACCGAATTGGTGGTGTTTTGCCTAATTCACCAAATGGATTCACGCCCTCTACTGAGTGGGAATTGGTGCACAAGCGACTCATTTGAGGTTCAAGAAAGACTGTCTATTGCGGTTGCGCAATCAAGGGCCTTGATGTAGAGACCATATGTCCGAGAAGGATATCTTGGTCACACCTAAATCACCCTAGTCGACATATTCCCCTTTGAAAACCATTACTGATTCCTGTTGATATCTAGATTGGACCGCTGTAATGTACTTTAAGCACACAAACGGATCATATAAACGCGTACCGATCATGCAGAATGCTGCGCTCCCGAACGGCATTAATGGTGGAATGACGATCTACTACACACAGAAGGACTTCAACAGCAACGGAAACAACAAGATCACCTCATTCAAACCTGTAGGTGTTCTATTTGTATTTGTTTCACCGAAAGATATATTAATAATGCTAGGGATTTCGTATGACCGTTGGGAGCCCAACAACAGACTCTCTGGACACCGCAAAGAAGCATATAGGTCTGCGATTTGTGTGTTTGACGGACAAGAATACACGATTTCCGTAAGTAAAATATGGGCGCAAGAATTTCAAAGACAAATTCCGACACCCTTAGCTGCTCTCGTGGTATTTTGTTTCTAACATATGTCAAGGGAACTGCCAGATTTCCCCCCCAAAGCTTGTAAAGGGGGTATTATGACCGTACATCACTTCCCATCGTAAGTTTTCCTCGCTACCATCTGGCCTTACTAACGATGAATAGTTGCTGGGACGGTGTAAACCTTGACTCACCAGATCACCAAGTAAGAAAGCCCTGGGAGATATACCTTGGAGATACATCCACTGACTCTATAATTAGTCTCACATGTATGCCACCACGAAGGAGGCTTTCGCTGAGGCAGGCCCTTGTCCAGCTTCACATCCTGTCCGTGTCCCTCAGGTGGCCTATGAGACACTTTGGGACACAACCCAATTCAGCAATATGTGGCCAAAGGACGGCTCAAACCCATTTGTCCTGAGCTATGGTGACGGAAAGGGCTATGGCACTCATGCTGACTACCTGTTCGGCTGGAAAGGAGATTCTCTACAAAGGGCTATGGATAACAAGTGCATGTTCCAGGCCTGCGAGAACGGGAAGCCTCTGAAATCTCAGGGTGTAGCTGAGATGAACAAATGCTTAGTCAAGTCTTCGATTAAGGAAGAAATTGATGGATGTAAGTTTCTACATCAATGTGAGAGGGCGTAGTGAGCTGACAAATTTCTCTTAGGGGTCACTGATCTACCTGGAATGAAGACAGCGAAGCGCTTTCAGGCTTGAGTGGATAGGCCGATGTCTGAAAACATCTAACTCTCCAAATATTTCCCAGATTGAACTGCGAAATGATTTTTTTCTATGGACTTGATATTCCTCTGCGCAAATAGCCTATAATACAAGAGTACATGTGTTATATGTTTGAGGGCAGAACATTTATGAATAGGGCAAATAGGACGTAATATGAAAATCGAACTGCCAATATCACGATTCGGTGGCCTCTCCTCAAATGGCTGGAAATCACTGCATGATCTTGCAACATCGTGAGAACATATATGTGGTACCATCGGCTCCAAAGGGCTACTTCATAAAATATTGTGCCTTTGAGATGCGATCCATTCGTCATTGAATACCACCGTCTTTGGTGATACACCCATCACATGTGTGTTAACATGTGGGATACCCTGAGTCTAGTTTGTGGCAATGATAAAGACCTAGGTAGCTAGAGCAATAGTACCACTACCGAATGTGTACTAGTCGTATGATACCTCCGATTACGAATCTTACGAATCCAGAGCTGAGAATGCGATATCCTGTGTCAAGATTGCAACAAAGGAGACAGTTCTTGGAGATGAACGAGACCCAATAGGATGGTTCGTTCTGGCATCTTGTATAGATTAGAATGATTGTTGTTGTGGTGACCGTTTCTTCGAAATCACCTGAATGAATTTAAGCATGTCAAGAATTTAAAGTCAAGCAAACATAAGGTGAATATTTGGATAATGAAAAGCTGAGAAAAATAGAATAAGCGTGCCTGGAGGAAGAGTTAGCATCATTAGTTGATTTTCATTTAATAGACCAGATACTAGATTAATAGCAAAGGCTAAAGTATGCCCAACACTATCACATTTCAGGGTTATGCTTGAAGTTCCCACATATCTTTCCAAGGTGTAGAAATAGCCGGAAATACTTTGTTACAACTATGTTTTAAGATGTCCCTGAAAAGTTAGAACTTGGGAAATGCTCAGAATAAGTTCACTTCTGAACGTAATGGGGTATCTCAAGAGTTTGTAATACAACAATTTGACCGGAATTTGGGGTCGAGGCTGACAATCTTGACTGTGAAACTATGAATTTGATCATATTAATCGTACACTAATATAATTGTACGTCTTGCAGTGTGTAATTTCTATGCTGCAGCTGTTCAATGGCCTCCCCTTTTACGAACCCATCCACCCAGCATTCACCTACTACCTCGTATCGTCCAATTGTTTTGTATTGGCGAAGTATCACTGGAACACTGCATCCTAGAATAACAAAGATTTGGTCACCAGGCACGACAGTGGAAGGTGCTAACCCAATGTGCCCCGTCATAGTGGTGATGAGACGGCGATTTGAAATATTTCCCGCGATTTGAGAGAAATCGCTATCCAAGGGTTTGTTCAAGCATTTTGAAATCGTGCTGGGAAAATAGTCTTTGAATGGTTTGCCACCAATCTGGTAAAGCCCTAAGCCACGTCTTACCACTTCAAACAAGCGGAAATGGCTAGTCCATGTGGATGGATCCCATCCCTGCTCTTCCAACTGATTTATGTAAGTTTGGCTTTCCTCTCCCATATTGAACTTCCCAGTTGCTGCATCGTCGTCTGCTTCTTTACCGAACCACGGCACTGTCAATATCGATGATCTATTGGTGCATTCATCTTGTGGATCAAATAATAGAGTGCGCAGAAGTGCGTCGATCGTCTCCTCCTCTCCGCCATAAGGAGATTGAATGGATTTTGGCTGAACAATCCGTTCAGAGAATTTTCTACCAACATTTTCCTCTTCGTAGATGCATTCCGGAGAGATACCGTCAACAGATCCGATCAAGATTGCTTGACAAGAAAGATGCTCATAGTCGTTCGAGAAGCTTATGGTACCTTTCTTCCCTCCATCAGCCCGTCGGCCTTCAAGTGTTCCGATCCACGGTCTTGATGATACCTCCTGAATTGCAGTTCGCTCTTCAGACCACGGAGAGCCCTCGTTGATAAAATGCCAATCGTTTGAAGGGACCGTACCAGCCCTATCTATATATAGTGACCAATCCGCAACCCAACTAGGGAGTCCCAGTTTCGAGTCGTACTTCTGGAAGGTGTTCCGCGCGAAAATAATATCGAGATCCTCAGTGAGCTCTATGACAGAAACCACAAACTTTACAAATACAGCCTTCACAAAATCAATTTCTTCTTGCGAATTTATGGCACTCTCGGAGTATGATGGAAGTTTGGCTAGCAGTGGTTCCATTGCTTTTGAAATTGATTTGGGTAATAAACCAAGTATGCCGAAGATTTTATCGTACTGATGGGTTGCTTTCGCACATTGAGCAAGATAGAGAGCCCGTGCCCTCAGCTCAAAATACTGGACTGAAGTTGAATCGCCCCACATTGCGAATTGCTGTTTCAGGTGACCAATATACCAAAGCAAAGGCAAGGATTTCAGAGACTCAGCAAGGTCGACTCCGGCGTCCTCGCAAGGGCTGAGGATCTGTAGGACAATCAAATTGTCAACTAGTAGTTTCATGGCGAGTCGGATTCCATACAGTGTTGTGAAAGAGTCTCCCCAAAGAATAATACCAAAATCGTCTGCCATAACAAGCTCCTGTATAATCCACAAGCGTCTCCAGTAGGGAAGCGCAAGCAGCTTCCTCAGAGCACAGAATGCTCTCTGGTCAAAGTATGCTTCGCCTCCTAATTTTTTCACCATACTTTCAAATAAATGTTGTTTATAATTGTAGTCTTTGAAAACATTGTAACTGATGCGGTTCACTAGATCAAGAGCTAGGTGTGAATCTTCGAAAACCTCTCCTAGGTCAACTGTGACGACAAGAGAGGACCCAAATATCTCTTGCATGCGAACGATTTGCTGACTCTTATCCTCAACATCTTGTTGATTAATACAGAGATAGTCGATCCAGACGAAAGTGGAAGCCCATAATGATTGCGCCCTCCAAGATCGTAGGGCTAGGTCTACACTCTTTGGTACTTGGTACATTTGTCCATTTAGAACAATAGAATGCGATTCGAAGCTAGAACCCCATGTATACGAAATCGCAACATAATCGCCCCATTGGTATCGTTGGAGGCGGTTCTTGCCGGGAAGTTTATCAAGGACAGCTTTCCACTCCGCCACCTTTTCTCCGCGAAGGTAGTTTGTATTGGTCTCCTCTTTCCATGTTTTGTAAGCTGGAGTAAGGTCGTCCAGTGACACAGTCAGGATTGTGCATCGTATGGGCTCGTCGATCCAAGTGGTGAGCTGAGGGAACACCTTCACAACACGCAGTTCATTCTTCGACGTGTCAACCTTACCATATTGGTACTTTGGGTACTAACGTTGCATCGTTAGCCAACGATTAACTGCAAGGTTAGTCACATACTATAAGCCTTCGAAATCTTGCTAACAGTTTGATCCCCCACACAACGCAAATGTGGAAAGGTGTTTGGAAGATAAAGCGTATCCGTTCTATAGCCTTCATTGTGCCATAGGAAACTGAAGGATTAGTGGGGTAAGTTCAGGCATGGTGGAAAGTGTGCTTGGATAGAAGATTGTGAGGTGTTTCAGCCAGCCAGCTGACACTTGTAGCTTGATATCTTGATTGGTGGACTGCAGTCTCAGCTCGAATACGAAAATGACAACATGCAAGTTGTCCTTGGCACTGCCTTGGCGCATACGCTTTTTAGAGACTTTAATAGTAGAGTACTAATCTTTCAAGTAGTTATATTGATATTCAACAATAAACTGTTGAAATTGAGCCCAATTTATCGTGGAAAGTGGAAAGAGAGAGGGGGGAGGCAACGGAGACATTAGGTTGTGATTGTTTTTCATTGTGGTTAGTGCTAGAATTGGAATCTGGAGTAGACATAGCTTTGAATTCGACTGCCAGTTTTGTGGGTATTGTATGTCTATTGTATGTCTATTGTGCCGAAAGTGAGCTGCAACAGGTATAGGTTGTTACCGTAGATTCAACCTTCACAAAATCTTTCTATGAGAGTTTTGGCCAACCATTTCCTCTGTTTAAAAATATCAACTGACTCATTTATTATTCTTATTCCCCATATTGTCGTAAAGCAAAGGGGAGGACCTTGTACCTCTTCATCTTTTCTATAACACCTCTATTTCCATCCGGAACCACAACTCAAAATCCCCAATAACCTGCAAACCCTCAAACTAAGTGGTCACATCCAGATTATCCTGTGGGGAGTTAGTCGATTGCTGAGCACCCCCATTAGCGGCCGTGGAATTTCTGCAGTAAACCTTGCATATTTGGAAGCCAATGCAACAAAACCCCTTATTGATGTGGGTGAGAGATATAAATTTGACAGACGCAAAGAGCTACAAGTATTAACAAGGACTACGCTAGAGTGGGAGTTGATAGGAAAGAGCAGGGGCTTAATATGCAGTATTTCGTAGTAAAATATGGGTTGTATTCAGACAATAAAGTCTCGGGCATTGTTCTTTTGGGGATATTGGTATTTTCTGGGACTTGGCTAACATATCCATGGAGACAATGAGCATCTAGAGGCAAGCTAGGCTGCTTAGTTGGGGGCAAGTAGAAACTGAAAATTCACCTACATCAATAGCTCAAATTACCTCAACCTTCTTAACTTCCCGATATTTATCCAATACCACTCTAACCTGTCTCTCGTCTCGGTTCCCAAAGAAGCCGTCTCTCAATCCATCCAGGTAAAGCTCATATCCTGGCATATAGCCCTTTACGAATGCTGTAACGGCCTCATCTGACATTCCCATCCCCATCTTCTCAATCAATGCATGTTCTTGTTGTAATCGCCAATGGAAAACATTCTGTAGATCATCCGTATCGATGTGGATCATGAAATTGAAGTGCTGCGGACCCGCAAAGGTTTCACAATAACGTTTGAGATTCTCATTCACCTCCAAGATATGGGATAGCTGGTGGTCTGCGAGCGTAATGTGAGTCTGTTTCCGTGCGTCTTGGTGCATTGCTTCAACCTCGGACCTGGGCAAGGGTCGGAATCCTATACACCATCCTTCAAAAACGATCACATCTGGTTTGGTTGTAATCACTGTCCATTCAGACTCAGGGACGCGGTCTCCTTCGCCATTAAACTTGCTCTTGTCAAAACTTGGTATCCTGAGTTCCCCTACGCCCCTGTACCCTCTCAATTCTTCAAAGAATGCACGGGCAAGTGCTTCATCGTGTGTTCCTGGTTGTCCACGTGTTCGGTATAGCTTATTTTCGCAGTCTTTGTCGCGCTGCGTGACGAGACCCTCATGCGTTTTATACACATCGTCCAGAGAAATTGTTATTGTATTCAGGCTATGCTCAGTTGAGAGAAGGGACACGATCTTGGAAGCCCAAGTCGATTTTCCACTGCCTTGCAGACCCGTGATGCCCAAAACCACTGGATTTGGTGATTCCTTTCGGCATGCCTCAATTTTGGGAACGAGAAGGTCTAGGACACGTCGGATGTTAGATTCCAGAGACATTGGGATGACAGCTCATGTGAGAACCCTGAAAATGATCTGGGGAGGTTATAAGGACGTGTGTAATCAAACGAAATGGAATTCGGAGTGTATCTGGCACGACCTAGCAAATGAAGGGTAATACCGTCGCGAATGAAATGAAGAGTGATAATAATCGAAGGGTGCTTCGGATGTTGGCGGTGCGTCGGGCCGATGTTCGCTTCTGCTAGGCGTTCGCATTATCACACCAAGTGTATTATCCATACCGGGTTGCCGAAGTGTCCTCTATTCCCGCCAGTCTGCTTGTCTGCCCCGCATCTTGATCAGGAGTAGTGGGAATCCCAACGGGTATAAATCCGTGCTATGAAGAAGCATAAAAACTACCACTTGTGTATCTCAACTAAAAAATTGTTTCATACACGCGTCACCCTGTTTTACGCTGATATCATTCCCTTTAAACACCCTCAAGGTCACTCGTGCCTGGCCTTGCGCTGCTGCTCTCAGAATCTTGCCCGTCATGTCGCCAATATTGCTTCAACGTAAACACTCCATTGCGACTATAGGTGCGGATGGAATTGGTCCTGAAGTTGTTAATGCTGGTGTTCAAGTTTTGAAAAAACTCGCTCAGCTTGATGGGGCATTTGAATTAGAGTTCGAAGATTATGATTGGAGCTCAGATACTTATAAGAGAACAGGAAAATACATTCCAGATGGCGGACTCGAAAAGTTGAAAAAGCATGATGCAATTTTATTTGGGGCTGTTGGCGCACCTGGTAAGCCACAAAAGATATACGTAACAAATGATGGGTTAAGGAGGTTAGATGTACCTGACCACATCTCACTGTGGGGGCTGCGCCTTGCCATCTGCCAGCCTTTCCAACAATACGCCAATGTCCGGCCTACAAAGATCTTCCAAGGCACCTCCTCTCCACTACGCAACGCATCCCATGGTGATCTAGATTGGGTCATTATCCGGGAGAATTCGGAGGGTGAGTACGCCGGTCAAGGAGGAAGATCTCACAAAGGAAAGCCGTGGGAAGTTGCCACTGAGGTCTCTATCTTTTCAAGGCATGCTGTGGAGCGTATTATGAGATTTGCTTTTGAATCTGCGCAACAGCGACCCAGGAAGCTACTTACCGTAGTGACTAAGAGCAACGCGCAGAGAAATGGAATGGTGCTTTGGGACGAGGTGGCGCAGGAAATTAGCAAGGAGTTTGTGGATGTAAAATGGGATAAAATGCTTGTGGATGCGATGACTTGCCGCATGGTATTAGATCCAAAGTCCCTGGATACGATTGTGGCGACAAATCTGGTGAGTTTTCTACATCGTCCATTGCATCTTAATTATTCTTCTCGGGGCTTCTATGCTGATTTCCGCTTGCGTAGCATGCAGATATTCTCTCGGATCTTGCTGCCGCCTTGGCTGGCAGCATCGGAATAGCTCCGACATCGAACCTCGACCCTACGCGCGAAAATCCATCTATGTTTGAGCCCATTCATGGTTCTGCTTTTGATATCACGGGAAAAGGCATTGCTAACCCGGTCGCTACTTTCTGGACTGCATCCGAGATGTTGATCTGGTTGGGTGAAAAGGATGCCGCTAAAAAAATGATGGAGGCTGTAGAAGCAGTCACAGAAGGGGGCATCAGGACGAAGGATTTGGGGGGAACCGCTGGAACTAAAGAAGTCACAGATGCCGTATGCAAACAGTTGGAGTTGATCTATGAGAAGTTGGAATAGAATAAGGTATGATCTTGAGTTAGAGTCAGCTGTTATAATAGAGAAGAAATACAATGCGAATAATTTCTTACCATGAATCGATCGTGCAAATGTCAAAGTGATTTGGCCATGACATAGCTAGAGATGAAATAACACGATTCCGGTTACATCACACAAGTCAAGTCGGTCACCTTCGATTCGAAAATGCCAAACCAATGAATATCCACGTCAAGATGATCTAGAAGCCGCCAAAGACATGTAAAAACGCCTAATCTAACCCTATAAAAGTCCCATAAAAGAGTGAGTAAATATGAGGTGAATGACGTGTTAGGTGTAGCGCCCTTTTACTACTAAACTTATAGTCTCAAAATGAATGTATTCGTCTAAGAGTCTGGCCAGATGGCTATATGGGATGTGCTGAAAATTAGGTGCGAAACGGGGCAGGGCTTGATTGCTAATATTGGAAAGGGTAGAAATTTGTATGATACATGAGGAAAGGAATATGTGGGAGCATGGGGGTCGTTTTAGAAAAGGGGATTTAAAGCATAAGCTAGAGGAGTCGCTTGTAAAATCATCCTATAAGCTCTCTTATTCGGAAGTGCCGATTCTCAATCTTAGCCCTGCATTCGCTACCGCACTCTACTTCCGGAGCTGCATATTTTTGTGACTTCGCAATTTTACAATTACTGCAAAGGGAAATTGACCCTGAAATGCGTTGAGGACTGTGAGCGTTCCGTGGTACGGTAAGTTGTACGATGTCTTTTTATTCCATGGGCGAGGCGCTCTACAAGAGCGATCGCTCCAACTGAGAGAAACTTGCTTGCTCCACATCTGTGTGCGCTCGATTCTAGCTTTGATTGGTGGTGAGACCTTAACAAGGCATTTTCGAAAAGCAGCCCAACATTTCTGGTTCCTTGTTTGCTCATCCTTCTTCTCTCAACATGGCCCCTCAGCTCGCTTATTTCGATATATAGACCTTGAAATATGTTCTATCTTGAATTTCAAGTTATTAACGTCCATCCCTACTTGGAGAGACGCGCCCCACAGCGAGACAAAACAAGGGTACTTTTAATTCAAGCGACTCTAGCTCTATGACAGCATCAAAAAATCCCTTAATTTTTATTATTATTGTGTTACCAATGCTCTACAACACTTCAAACATCATCTACCTCAAAATTACGATTCGCATCATCGTTGCCCCTCTGAGTTTGCGGAGAGCATTTTTTCATGACAAAATAGCTCTCCTCTACTACAGCACCACCATCAAGCTCATGCCGCTATAAAAGCCCTTCAAAATTCCCTTTCTAAACCTTAGAGTTTTATAATAATACTAAAAAATCTTCGCTACCCTTATGGCTGTCGTGGCGCACGAATTCATACAGCGTTGTCACCTCCCGTTGGTACCTCCAATCAAAGAAATCAATTATCCTGGTTGGTGCGAAACAACTTCGTATATCTGAAGGAATAATTACTATTTATTTTATCTCAATATGAGCGGAACTCACTTGTCGCTGTGTAGTATATGCTCTTTGTATAAATTATATTGTAGCTGTTCGGATGATGGCCAGAAGATGACGTTACAAGATCTGGTGGAGTGTACAGGTGGAGACAAGAGCGGTTACGATAAGCTTTGGTTCTATGCCGAACCCTCGTGAGAGATCAATGCCATGTTTCGCCGGTACCGCGATCTGAGCCGATGCTATATCTACTTGTCAGATGTCTTTGTAGCTAAGAGGAAGGTAATCGATCGCTCGAGTGATGTTCCAGACGTGGTTGGATGCTTCAAGAACTTCTGGCTCCTCGTTTTGTCGAGTTCTTCTCTCGACAATGGGAGACATTGGGGACAAAAACGTCACTTGAGCAACAGATACACGAGATAACGGACATACCCAAGTCAGCGCTTAAAGGAAGCCATCTATCCCAGTATGGGGTAGAAGAGCGGTTGATGTGGATTGAAGGCCGGCAGAGAACGTTTCCAGAGGATACGGTGTACTCACTACGCGGAACAATAGAATGCTAAAATAGGAAGTCCCAATTTTCAGCCCGTTGTGTGACGCTATTCAGCCTTGGAAAAATCCTGCAGTTTCGTCGCATTTAATGTATTGCGGGAATCAAATACCTAGGTGTGACACTCTGGACTAAATACGTTAAAAAGGCGAAGCCTTTCGGGTTGCTCAATCCCTTTTGTCTAAGCCTACCATCGCTCCATCGCTTTAACTTCTATCTATTCAATCAGAAAGCTACTACTAGAACTATTAAGTCTATCTCGATATATGTTCTTCATGACTCTTCGCCATACTAGTTTTTAAAAAAGATCATTCGTTCCAAACCCACTGTTGTTTTAAACTATATCTGCCTAAGCACATACTCGCAAGTAACACATAGTAGGTCCCAAAGGGACTTGCTTGCCATGTTCTACAACACATTATGTGACCATCTAATGAAATGATATATCAGAACTCTCAGCTTGATATATTGAACACTGCATTTTATCTCGATGGAAAATTGAGGGATTCTATGGCTCAAGGATAAAGAAATAGAAACAAGGGGCGTCTTTGCAAGACCTCACATTGAAAATAGGATCGACTGTATAATAGTAGACAATACTATCCGCAGTTGATAGGATTTGGGCCGATTGCGTTCTTTGTACCATTTTAGAACGGAAGGAGAAGGGGATAGATTTAGTGATAATGGAAGGGGGTTATGACTTGAATGAGTTGAGCGGGCGGGATTGTAATCTTCCTAGGGTGGAACAAATTAGACAGTAGGAGAAAAGAACTGGTCCCTTTCATACACAGTAATAAACACACTGCTAAAATGCATCAAAAACCTCCACTGGTTCAAATAAATACAAGAAAGTCTAGCTTAAACGCCGAAAAATGCAAGCAGAGCAAGACCCATAGAAACATAAGAGGGAAGCACGGTGTCTGCTGCACCGGTAAAGTTCATAACGCCGGTAGCATTTGGGGCACCTATTCTCTTATCAGTCCAACTCTTTTTTTATTCAAGCCGCAATAGTGCTCGTGGTAAACCCTGATGTAGGCACCGGACCAGAAGGAGGCTCACCAGTCGGCATCGTTCCATTCCCATTCATTGTTCCATTACCTCCAGCACCGCCCCCAAAAGCGGAGTCTGCATTGGCAACACCGCCACCAGCTTGGTAGGTTGCCGCGACATTGTAGTAGTCGTCGTCAGTGTGGTCAGCGGTGACATTTATGCCGATCTGGATCCAGGCCAGCAGACCGTCGGTGATGTCATCTCCTAGGTAGATGAATTCGGGGAAGGGGTCGAAGTCATTAGAGGCTTGTACAATACTCCACATATCCTCATCGTTAGAGGTATAAGCTTGGGTGTTGGTGTTGTATGGGGCAGTAGCTTCGACAGCAGAGACGAGGGCTTCAGGGTAGAATACCTGAGACAATGATCAGTATAGCTTTTCAAGATAGACGCAGTAGTAAAGGCTTACCTGGCCAATGTGGGTCACAGCACCACCAGTGGTGGTTCCGTTAGGATAGAGAGTGACGTTGGATTTGGTCAGGAGGTGGGTGTGGATGGCGCGGCCCGCGTAGTGCCCAGGGAAGATAGTCTCGAAGGAAGCAACACCATCTTCGTCCGTCTCCTGGATACCGCGGAGGAAAGTGGTATTGAGTCCAGCCTGACCAGACTCAACACCACTGTATACACCAGTAGAGTTGCAGTTCCAAATATCAACGTAGAGAGCGGGAACGGGCTCGCAGGTATTAACATCAATATACTGGGCCTCGAGGTAAAGCTCCACACCTGCCTGACCTTCTTTGACATCTTTACGGATGAGTTCACCATTGACGTAGTACGGGCCGTTGGTGATTTCGGGGCTCAGGATGCAAGACGTATTTGCAGCGAAGATGGTGCTCTCATCGGTTTCACTAGTGTAGTCGACAAGGCCAGTCTGGTTGTGGCTGATTGCCTCAAAGCCTTGCAGGGTGGCTAGATCGCGACGGAACTTCTTCGATTCTAGGGAACTTTTTTAGATGTGACCTAACCTTGTATGAAATGAAAACTTACTGGCATCGATACCGCGCTTCTCGCGTAGTTGGTTCAAGGCTGCAGCACGACGGGCAACAGCACGCTGCATCAATTCTCGATGCTTGAGCGAACCCTGGCAGTTCGCAAGCGAGCGCTTCGAGGCGGCGGCCCGTAGTTGGCGTGCGTCAATCTGACGCTTCACGTGGTCCATATCATGCTTCTCGCCAGGGTGCGCGACCACGAAACTAGTGAGGGAAGAGATGGCGAGGGCACCGCCGACGATGGATCCGAAGTTGACCATTATGAAGGCTTGATATGGAAAGATATGAAATGTGATTGGTAGAGAAGTGACCCAAACAAATGAACAAGAACAACAGTAGAACCGAAGAAGCTAGAGAGAACCGAAGGGTGGAAGTGCACTGATGATGGTTGTACAATGGCCTGTACAATGAATGGGTTTTATATCACAAAACATTCTTGCTCAAATCCAATTGCACCCTCCAATCTTAGCGATCCCGATTGTTTCCTCGTCATCACTCGTGACGCGGCCGGCGCCCTCGCCATGAAAAACGGTAGGTTTAAGCATTTCGGGACATTTCGCCGTGAACGCGTAGGCGGGCCTGGATGAACCCGCCGTGGCTTTCCCCTAAGATCCTTACAAAGACCCTGTGGCAGTGATGCATTTGAAAACAATGCCCAATAAGAGACCACTGATATAGTAACCGCAATTCCACGACGATGTGGCGTTCGCTTGGCGTTTGCGCGTTCACAGTGTATGTTGAAACATGTGGAGAGGAGGCCATGCTACTTACGGCCTGGCACGATCGGCACGACATGCATTAGCATCGAAAATAGGATCACAGAGTGACGTTTCAGCGGGCGAACTACGGTTATGCATAATAGGAGTGGTCTGATTGGCCTGGATGGTGTTCTGACTGCCCTTTTTCTGTGCAGGAGTCGTCGCAAGCCTTTTTAAGTTTTTGCCATGATGACTTGGCATCCGCCCTGTTCAAGGCTCATTTTAGATGTGGTCCACTAATACATTCTTTCTTTTGAACCATGACGAACTGGGAGAGGGTCCGATGCTTTAAGGACTTCTAGTCTACTTATTAATATTTTCTAACAGTAGAGAAATCGCATCACAAGCTTCGATATTGGTCTATTAACCTGATCCAAGTGTTGCAGAGAAGAAGTGAGTTAAACGATTGACGAGGGATTAAGTCAGCTGATATTCGTTAAAGGAGTTTTACTATGCAGGTTTTCGGGCGGTTCCCAAACAAAAGGGGCGTTATCTGTGTTGAGTCTAAGGATTATGCCCCAACTGTAGTCAAACCCCTCCTCGGGATTCAGCTCCATAGCTTTACACTCCTCGAAATATTTCTGAAAGAATCCTTAAAAGAAAATAAGTTACGTTCTCATAGTGCGTAAATCTCACTTCGATGTATCCTACCGGATGTACAGGTACTTCTCACTTTTCGAGCTCTTTTCGTCTCAGGGGCCAACCGCC
This sequence comes from Clavariopsis aquatica, assembly GCA_013620735.1. Classification (NCBI taxonomy): domain Eukaryota; kingdom Fungi; phylum Ascomycota; class Dothideomycetes; order Pleosporales; genus Clavariopsis; species Clavariopsis aquatica. The sequence goes on along the minus strand of JAAZQE010000324.1, from coordinate 15,771 downwards.
AAACATAACAACTCTATCCCTAGCACAACCTGGATTGATATCAATAACACAATGGGGGAGAAGAATACTACAAGAGTTCTAGATATCTTTTGAACCAAAAACAAAAAGTTATGGACTACCGGTAATGGCCCGATTGCACTGCGACTTCGCTCCTAGTAATTTTCGAACACCCCTTTATAACCTTCGCGACGTCAACGTCAAGCGGCAAATCGAGCGCCCTGCCGACCTAGGTGTTACAATCGAAGCGGGGATTTCGGGTAGAACCCACGCATCTTTGCATGCATCGTTCTCATTTACATGACCTTGACGGTTTGTATTTTTCTGTCGCTGTTCTCGATCTTTTTAAAAGCAGCAGTAGTAGAGCGTTAAGTGACTAGCATTCGAGCTCATGGCACTAGAACAGTACTCTAGGACTTCAAATATTACCACCTTCTTCTTCGACCATAATTCAAGGCGGCGATCAGTGACTAGTGTTAACGTAACTAGAGTAATCTGAACAGAATCGCGGGATGAAGGAGCCTTTAATGGATATGAGTGGGGGCTGATACAGGATAATGGCAAGAGCTCGAGCTATAACAATCGGATTTGAGGTATACCTCCAATTTGCCTTATACCTCACCCACCACCCTCATACTTTGTATACTTGTAAATTAACTCTACAGCCCCTGATAATCTCCAGGGAAGCCAGCTCATACATATCCAATTCCGATTCGACCTCATCCTCAGAGCTGATTCCTTTTACGACTCATGAGTTAATCACTTCAGGGTCTCCCAGTAGCACTATAGAAGCCATTTCTAGTATAATAGATTCAAACAGATCGCAAAGGCGCTTTTCTTTCCACCACCCGCTCGCTCTGGATCAGTGTCGGTACACTAACCCTTCCTAGTCTTGGTTCTGCTAACAGAACCTCAGAATATGAATCCAACTTCCCTCCAACTTCCAGAACATCTACAGACTTATCATACCTACCATCGTCCTCAATACTTCATCTCTACCACCAGACAGCCACAGCACAACAGGAACCAGCACCAACGAGGTCCCTACCTCTCTCCTTATCTCTCATCCTCCTCCCTCCTTCCTCTGTGTACTCCCAGCCTCCTATCCCCACAGAAACAACCATAAACGAAGTACCAACTAGCTTCCCATCTCGTCAGTCTCTTCCTCGTCCCCCCTCGTCATGGTAGAAGCATTAGCGACGTCGTTCCCTCATTGGAAAGGCACAACTCTGGATACTGCAGTGAGTGGTTATTTTAGACCGCCACCTTATTATATGTATGGTGGAGCTAGCGTGACTAGGGAGGAAAAAGAGAAGGCGATTCGTGGATTGGTGTGTTGGCGCCTCCTGGTGTCTTTTTGGAAGATGACTACTACTGCATGTTGTAGATAGGTATGTGGTTCATCTAAGCTACTACAATACATACTCATCTTCAACTTGATTAGATGTTGGAGATATGAGCAAGTACGATGAGGAAGTGAGCTGAGCGCATCAAGAACTGGCGTCTTCAAAAGTAACGTTCGTAACATTGACTATTTTCGCTGCTCGACCGTCCCTACGCCTAGAGGCCTCACTCACTGTCTTTCCCTGATACTCCCGGCCTTCACATTCTTCTTGCTGAAGAGTTGCATAGACTTTTCATTTAGTTGGCGGCATCTGGAGAGTTCGTGTTGATCTCACTGCTATGCTGAGTGCTGCCCATACTCCACCTGGGCAATTTCTACACAGGCTCAATCAGATTATTCCGTTACTTCATCCCCTCAATGGCCTTCTCTATGTTCCTCCATGTCTGAGACCTCAGCAGACTCCCAACCCACCAATTACCCTCACTATCCCTCCCTAAACACGGCCCCGAATTCCTAATACTGAACCCCTTTGTCGTTCCATCCGCTTGAACATAAGTCGGTTGTCCAACTACATGCTTCATTGTCCCTTCCCTCACCACGCTTGCCTTAAAATCCGTCTCAAACATCTTCCCCTTTGTCCAGTTCGAAAACCCTGAGAACATCATATCGGGCTCACCGTATATGGGGGCGTACCCCGTTTCCTTGGTCCCAGCTTTGCTGAGAGTCACACTGGCGTTGATTTGCGCACGGGACGATTGCGTGACGAGATCAGAGCGCAGACGTGCGGCGACGAGACCGAGCGGTAGGGACAGGAATTCTGAGAGACTGAAGAAAGAGATGATGACTGCGATGCAGTTGCCGATGTACGCGACGCCTCTAGGAAGTAGTTGAGGTTCGGTGTCAGTAAGAAGATTGCGCATGCCGAAGACGTTCATGATTTGGACTGTCTTGGTCGGCTTTGCGGAGGGAAGCCAAGGCTGCGCGGAGATGAGGAGGCGCGTCCACCATGCGCAGAGGACATCGCCGTCCGATAAGAACGGCTTAGGATTTGAGGGTTCCGAAGTGTCCATTACTATGGTGGCTGGGTGCACGGACTTGAGGTCGTTGAGGGCTCCCGATTTGAGGGATTTGAAAAAGGAAGCGGGTATGATGACGATGTGTTGTTCTTCTTTACGGTACACCAAGATCTCCCACAAGAAGCTGAACACAAATCGAAACATTTTCCAGCCTGAGAGGCGCTTGTCCTGGTACACAAATTCTTCTTCGTCCGATGCGTCTTCATCTTTGAGTTTGGTGTCTGTAGGTGCACCCAGAGAGGCCAGGGGGTCGAAATCGTAGCCGTAGAATTCGGGGATGTCCTTTTCACGTCCTTCGAGCTGGGCCGACCATGCCCTGAGCAACATGTTCCGGCCCATAGCGTCGAGGAGAGTATGGAGCCATGTCAATGTGACCAGAGTTGCGTCTGTGAAGGAAACGACGTGCACGCTGAACTGGGGCCTGTCCGTGTATATCCAGTGGCTAAGTTCTGAAGGACTATTCTCGGAAACGAGGAGAGGGCGGAAGGGTCGGATTTCGGGGCTCACTTGGAGAGTGCCTGTGGGGCGCAGGAGCTGCGAGGCAATCGGGTGTTGCGAGATGGACACATCGTGTTTTACGTGCGAAAAATTTACGGCTCGCCGGTTGGTCGTGTATTGCGCTGGAATGTGGTATTCAAGTTTTCCTTCTTGCTGTGCCGTTTATTAGCTTGTCGGTCATCTCCAGAGAACAGTATGGATTGGCATACATTCATCCTCAACCGCGCGCCTAACTTTCTCCACCCAGGTCTTTCTAACAGCTGTTCTAGAGCTCCTGCGAGCTTCTCTACGTTCAGAACATCATCAAATCGCATGGAGAAATCTAAAACCATTGACTGGTTGGTCTTCGTATCGTCCAAGCTGTGAAGAGGAATTACAATATCGGTCGGGATGCGCTCTGGTGCAACCGGTTTGGCTCTCCACCAGTTGAATAAGGACGCCATTTTGCACGCTTGGGGTTCTCGTCGACGCGAGTTGGAAGACACGATGGTGGTGGTAGGCTGCCGAGAGTGAGACCTTACACAAATTACCAACTATTTGCTGACATCCAGGGTGCGGCGTATGCAGCCTCAAGTAGAGTAGATGCCTAACCAAGTTAGGCGTGTTTATAGCCTTGCCTCCCGTAGAGCCGCTGCGGATAAGCATTGGCGTTGATATCCATCTGTTGCAGTGCTATCTACTGTATAATGGTTACTAGCTCTAAAACCCATCGTTAAATCAATAGCCTGTTCCTTGAAGGCGTCAAAGAAATAGAAAGGACTAGCCGACTTCATTGAGCCGTGAGATGCAACTTGCCAGGGGGTATTGTTACACAGAACGTGCCTCAAAACATCTCGTTAGCCCCCAAAGCATAATCAGGTGACCGGCGCGTAAAAAGACGTATATCGTGTTGTTGTTCAACCTCAATGCGAGGCTAAGACGGCTTAGACTTTAGAGGTGATATTACTTAGACGCTTAGGCCTATTGCTATACTAAGTCTGACGGCGTAAGAATTGCGACGGTGTAACGATCGCTCCAAACCCTTCAAACAGTACTTATTTAAAACTATTGGAATAGCTAATATTAGCTAAAGTTTTAAACTATCGGAACACTCAAGTACAAATCTAAAGGTAGTAATTTCATATATAATTAGTAGTTATACAAATGAAAATCGAGATTCAACTCAGGCATGTTGAATGGCTGGGTGCAGGGTATATGATCGTCGGGCAAGGTCGCACTTCATTGCAGCGTCACGAGGTCCAACTCTAAGTTCCCAGATAAATAGGTGTAACCCGAGAAGGGAAATGGTAGAAGGTGGGCTACTACCCATTGTTATAGGCTATAGTAGCTAGTTCAAATGTTCAAGCTTATGGCCTAGTAAGTAGTGAGCGGTGAAAAAGAATAACGAAGGAGAATCTTTTATATCTGCAACACAGCATTTAGAGACATTTTTTCAGTAGGCGAGAGTGAGGCACTGAAAATAAGCTAATGAAGACTCCTACAGACTAACTAATCTAGTTTTTGAACAGTTGGGATTTTTTCCGAGGGGCATCAACATTTGACTCTGTGGGTATCACGCAAGTGGATCTAAGCAGTTTTGTCAAGGAGTGAATCTAGGTTAGCGTGAAGAAAGGGGGCGGGGGTTGGAAGGCCACAGGCATACGTTGAACAGATAGCAATAGATAGCAATTGATGAAATAGCACTGGTAGAGCCTAGCTACACAAAGCAGCCAAACACCTTGCATTGTATCAGCGAATTGCGAGACCATGAAGAGATGAAGACAATATTACTTATATTTATGACAGCCCTTGAACCGATTGGTACAGAAAAGGGCCACGCTTTCGTCTAAGAAGGATAGTTTCTGGCAAAAGCAAACTAGGTATCTAACGATGACGCTCACCTAATAAGGCACTGACTTCAATCGGAACATGTCAAGGGGTTCCGAACAGGCAACGGCGAGTAAAACATGTCTAACATCCGTCAGCTCACTCACCGTGTTTCCGAAGATACTTCGGTCGAGTGAGGTACACATATTGGGCGTGTAAGAGTGGTAAAGATATAAGATACGAGAATGTTCTTGTAGGCCAGCATGCTCCAAATGCTTGAAGCTGTGGATCGGAGAACTTATAGATCAAGTGTTCGGACTGACAGACCGCAAATAGTCCGAAGAAATATTGCCCCACCAGAACAATCGAACCGTTCTCGGCTTACCCCGGCCGACATGGCGCCGCAAGGCCGGGATTGCGATCCGGGAGCTAGTTGCACATGCAATGTTGCCTCAAACGCGTCGCGTCTTCTCTCATCATCCCATCTCGAACCTTCACACCACAATATGGAGTCACATCTAGGCAAACGACAGCGTACTAATTCCCAGGACCAGGACCTCCAACCCTCCTTCGCGGGCTACAACCCCATGTATGCTCCCGCCAACGTCCTCGCGCCGCAGCAGCAGCCTCGATATGTTACGCACAACGACCTCTGGACCACAATTCGCACTCTCGACGAGTCCTTCGTGCGCGAAACTTTATTCCACGCTGCTATAGGGAATCTAAACCAACCACAGGTGCTAGCAAAAGTTGTTGAGGCTCACGATGCGCGATTTAGGGAGGAGGCGGGGCGGATGCATGTGCATCGCAAAAACGAAGAGGCGCGAATAAGAGAAGAGAATGGGCGGCTAGAGGCATATCGGAAAGTTGAAGAATCACGACTGGATCAAGAGCGGGAGCGTGTAGTTGACTTCAATCACCATGTGGCGCAGATATCGGCATATCTGGAGATCGATCCAGCCGACGGGAAACGCATGTCACAAAACGCATTTGAAGAGATCATCATGCCCCGGATCTTGGACATTCAAAAGAAGTCATCAGTTCCGAATATGAACTTTGTGTCGCGATACAATGGTCTAGAGGCTTTGCGCAAAATCGCGGAAGCCGTGTGTCTCAACTCCAAGGGCGTGCTCGGAGGAGAAATCGCTTTCAAGTTTGTCAACGACCACGTAATTGAAGAGGCAATGTTAGTCATCATCAAGACCATGACGCCCAAAGAGCGCAAATATCTTTGCCATTTCAAGAGCGATGAGCTGGAGTGGTGGGAGAGGGTCGAGGCGCTCTGGGGGCTGGGAGACCAGAACTACAACGGCCAAGATCTGTTCAAAAGACTGGATGAGGTCATTCAGTTGCTCAAAGATGATGTGAACGTCAATGTGGAGCCCGTTCAGCATCCAGACACCGTGAGTAGAACTGCCCCGCCGTCTGTTGGACAATCGGGCGGAGGGCCCGGGCCAATGGTTCCCAATCTACAGCAACAGCAACACTATTCACCTCAACAGCAGCGAATGTCTCCACAACAGATTTTACAGCAACAGCAACAAATCTCTCCTCACCAAAGATTACAGCAACAGCAGCAACTCTCCCCCCACCAAAGATTACAGCAACAACAGCAGCAGCAGCAGCAAGCTCAGCAGCAACTCTCCCCCCAACAAAGATTGCAGCAACAGCAACAAATGCAACATCGGCAGATGTATGCTCAGCATCAACATCAACAACACCAGAATCAAGTCGCAGCAAGCAATGCGCAGGCTAACCAAGCATACGTAGTGCAACAGGCGCAGCAGTCACAGCAGGCACAACAGGCACCAGCCGCTTACTACAGCCAAGCGTATATGCAGCAGAATATGCCACAAAACTTGCAGTCTTACCCGCCTCAAAACGGCATGCCATATAGCCAATAAGCGGCCCTGAAGAACTGTAGCGCCACAGGGACATGGTGTCCTTGAAGGATTTTGATCTCAGCGAGGAAATATTGCGCTGTTCAAATATATCCGCGATACTCACACTATCACATTCGTAGCATCATCATAGACGGCAGACCCGCTATTTACTTATTCTATCTTGACCAAAATTGATGTGCTTTTACATTTACTTACATGCTTACTCGTAGATAAAGACCTATGGCGAAATTGACCTGAGAATTAGCCTTTAGGATTCGTTGAATCTTCTATTTGAAAATTCAAATACGGACAGGGGGTGTGTCATCTCAAGTAGCTGATGGCGATTTATGGTCATAACACATACAACCTACTGTAGGTTTCTATCTGGTCTTTCGGCATTTTTTCTTGATGCAATTGTATTTGGGTTAAATTTCTGATATATTGAGCCGAAAAACCCTATGGCAAAGATCTGTTGGGGCTATATACATTGTCTTCATCCTCTCTATGGTCACGCTGATTCAACCGGCTTCGAACTGCATCTAAAGGCCGAAGAACGCAATGTCCATATCAGGGTGTTGTGGTACGGTGTGTCCAACACCTTGAGCACTATATCCTACGAGCTGGGCCGTTGTTGTTGTGCCCTCTCCATAGATGGTCTGGGTGTAGCCGCTTTGAGGGGTGTTGGTTTTATCCACCTTTGAGGTAAGTGCTAGGACATCCGACCACTGCTTCATTTGCTCTGCGTCTATTGCTAAAGTCAGCATCCCGAACATCCTTTCTCCACTGCTTCAAGAGGCAACTTACAGTTCGGGTAGCGGAGGGTACTATCGGCAGTTCCGTGGAAGCTGTATCACGCAGCGTTAGTTTAAGCATCTTTCATTGATCGATAAAAAGAGGGGGATAGAACGTACATTTGCATCCTGGTTCGGGGACCGGTGTAGCTCGGGAAGTATCCACGAACCATGTCACCCCACTCCTTGGCGGTGTGTGTGAGCTGTCCGTTCGCACAGGAGTTGGACCACCCAGGAGGGTCCTGAGTAGCGGTCGAGCCCGAGACCGCGAAGCACCCATCTGGGACGCCGGAGTAGACTGAGGCCGCCTTGAAGACGTCGGGGTAGGCACCAGCTAGTACGTTTGCCATCCTATTGACGTCTGAATTAGCTTGGTATTTTTGAAGGCCGACCATGGAAATAGGCGTTAGCATGCACTAGGATCCGGATGGGATTTCCTAGTGTGCTTGTAAAGGGTGATTGAGAGTTGCGGAATTACTTACATGGCACCTGAGCTGGTTCCAACGATGAAAGTCCTGTTTGCGTCTCCTCCAAGGTTGCTCACTGCATACTTCACCATGTTTGCGATTGTTTGGCTGTCGCCGCCGCCATCATGTTTCAGAGCTACAAGCAGCAACATCATATCAGCATTCATTCTATAAAAACTGTACACCCAGGATCCCTTTTTAAAATTCGTTTCATTCTGTTATTCGAACGAAAGAAATGACTTACTGGCCTGCGACGCAACGTCGAAACAGCCTCCACCCGACTTCGAGTTGGGATAAATCAAAATTATGCCCTTCTTGTCAGCCTGTCCCTGCAACTGCGACTCGCTGAAGTATCCTGTGGCAGATCCCTGGCAATGGTGTACCGCCACGATGATCGGAGCTGGCTTGACAATATTCTTTGGCACATAACTGTACATTTTCACTGCTGTGGGACCCCCGGAGAAGCCGGTGACTTGAGTAAGTTGGGCATGGCCAAGCGTGGTCAACGCTGCGAGCGTCGAGAGTGTGAGGAACTGCATCCTGAAGAAATTCCCGTTGTGTATCGATATCCGATTGGGGGTGCAGGATTAGGGCTGGTACGAATTGGTCAAGCAGATGGGCAGAATCATATATATATCCACATCCGTTTCTCCGATCTTTCTCATCCTAGGTTACCACATACTAAGACCATTCTCCCGGTCCACTTTTAGATCACGAATCAATCTGCACTTTCGCCGCTGTGGGGCATGGAAATCGGGGGGTGGAGGACAGGAGAGTTATAGTGTGGATGGACAGGTTAAAGTATATATGACGGCTCTTTATCCGAGAGTAGAATGCGGGGAGACAGGGACGGGTGTATAATTAATGACAGACCGAGTTGTGAGTGCCGAGGTTACTAGATCCCCAATATTTGTTTTTAGATTTGTTCTTAGGGAGTGTTTTTGATAGTTTGGGAGACGTTTTGAGAGCGTGCATGTGGTTGGGGCTTAATGACTTGTTTCCATTCGATCACATTTATTCTCATAAATGCTTAGCGATACTGCCATAACGGTTTGAGATTTTCACGTGTATGAAAGTTAAGTGTGACAAGATTCAGAGAAGCCAATAGGGATAGAAGTTGGCTCCGATGAAGATTTGTCTCATATGCGACCTTTGCCATATTATACCCGGTTGAGCCACCCGCAATCAAATTGTCGGTATTGGAGCCGCGTGACCTCCCCACAAACTTCGTGCATATGTGAACGTGGGGGAAAAATACATGAGAACAAGCTTTCTCCCCCCATCCTGTATTTGAATAAAAAGAGACGTCACGTGCTCCACCATAATTATGAACCTACATCCTTCAAACGTGGGAATAGGGATTGAATACTTCTTCGAAAAAGGGAAAAGCTCAAGAAATGTATGAGACAAGCTATTTCATTCACGGGCTATGAAAAAGCGTTCGTTCGCTATTGTCGCCGTCAGTTGCAGTGTATAGCAAATAAATGACACCGAATGCAGCAGTCCCTCAAATTTCTTCCGTCGTTCGATCCTCAGATGGAGGCTCAAGTATGTGCAATATATAGATAGTGCATAGGATCCTCCACTTTGAAGAGCCGCTATGATGCTAAAGTTAAGTGATCTTGGCATCGTATCCCATTGCGGAACAACGTCGAGCATGCCTAAGGTCTGTAGCTACATGCCACTGGCTTTTCTATTACTTATCCCGGAATATGTGTGTCTTAGGTATATAATATTTTTGCACGACTGTGACACAAACCTGCCGGAGTTTCACCACATCTCGGATGTGACCGTCGGACGGACATTGCCAACAGAGGAGAGTTTCATTTTTTTTTCAAGGTAATATGTGAACTTCTATCCAGGCTACCACCTCTCTACTTATGAGAATCATCACTAGAACGCACTAGAATGGAAGAGATTATGCTATAGTAAATAGGAAAATAAGTTATTGGTATCAAATATGTAAAATCTAAAAAAGTATTCTATGCGACGCCATACCATGCTATGCTGAACGATTTAGGGTATCATTTCTGAAATGAAAACGAAAGTCTCAATGTGAATAGATGTTTATACCTTCCCCTGCATACCCTCTCTTGCCCCATCTAAACTCTTCTTCACTTCCTCGAATCTAAACTGCTGCAAAGTGTTCATTTCATGCTCGATCTGCTCAATAGTCATAAATTCGGTTGTAAGCCGTCGCGTCTTAGTCGAGTAACTGCGAGCAAGCAGGATTTCACCCGAGCCGTGAGGAGACTGTGAGAATTGGGATGATTGAGATGATTGGGGTGATTGAAAGGAGTGCGATGATTGCGATGATTGAGAGGATTGGGATGTCTGGGGAGGTGTGTCGGGGGGTGTGACGGCCCCGTGTGAGATTTTATTATTGGTTGAGGGCCACCGGGATATATGGGACCCAGATTCAGGTGTGATATATGTAGTTTTTGGTAAGGGTGTGTATGTAGTTGGTGGTAGGAAGGTTGTCTGGTGTATAGTGGGGGTGGTGTAGTGTTCACTAGCGGAAGTGCTGTCAGGCTCTGGTGCAAGCGAGCGGTGTCTATCTAGCTGTGAGGGCCAGCGCGAGATGCGCGCATCGACTGTCGAGGTTGGGGCTAACGGTTTCCTTGGTGGCACACTGTTCTGACGTGAGGGGAGGTGATGAAGATCAGTCGTCGACGCACTCCATGGGTCTTTGTTCCAAGGCTCAGCGGCCGAAGTATATTCGGTCTGATGTATACTCTGTCTTCGACCTGTAGGGAAGGTGTGGGATTCGGTTGGTGGGGTGGCACCGGTTCGCTCCATGCTGTTACGTTTTGAGGAGTACTGGCTACTTGCGGCCGGCGTAGCATTCCGAGAGAATGGGTCTTCTTGAATTGGATTCAAGAAACGTGATTCTTGCGATTTTTGAAATTGGACTTCCTGGACCGACATCGCTTGTTTTCCGTTGGAATTATTCATCGAGGCTTGAAGTGACCGCATATCCTGAGTGGGGGCTTTCTGCGATTCAAGCGAGCGCTCCATGGTAGCATCGATTCCCGCGCTCTTACCAGTGTAGCTTGTTAATGTGCCCTTAGGCGACCCAGAAACGCCACTACGGAGTGTGGAGAAGGGGGATGAGACAGCTTTGGTGATCTTGCGGCCCTTGGCTTGGATCAATCGGGGCAAGGAGAGCGAGCAAGCGACGACGAAGCCAAGTGCGACTTCAACCATGGTCCAGAGGCCGAGGAAGAAGCCATTGTGTGATACATCAGCTTTGCGGAAAACATCCTCAATCTTGACGGTAAATACAATGCGCATGGCGGAGGCGGCGCATGCTCTGAAAAGGGTGGTTAGTTCTTGGTTTAGATGTCCTAGAGAGAGAAGATAAACCTACAGAAGACCCGTTCCGAAAAGCAATGTGATGACAATCTTCCTCGCAAGCGGCACATTAAGTTGCCACAGAGAGGTGGTGGGTAGAAGGAGGATAATAATATCAGAAGCCATGTTGAATGCGCCTTGGTTCATGACAATTGGGCTATGGTCGTGACACTTTCCTCCCGGTGTGAGTTTGTTCCAGATCATTTCTCTTGGATAGCAATAGAACGCGGTCCAGAATGTCAAAACAATGTAGAAGATGAAGCAAGCAATGATCATAAACCAAGCGCCGTACCACATTAGTTTGTGGTTTTTTCGGTCCGGGGCAAACAGTCGCAGGTACTGGAGAAGAATGGCCATTTTTACGAGGAAGCTGAGGGGGCAGTATGTGATTTCAGCAACATTCAACCACTGCTAAATTAGCTTAAATCATGTAAAGATGGGAGAAGATCTTACATATAATTGTTGAAAAAGTTGACCAAATGTTATCTGCCATTGATGTACCCCAGCCCCCCACTTGACTGCATTGTATCCCAAGGCAATCTCGACAATGATGAGAGGGAAGGCGAGGAAAATGAAATCTAAAATATAATTAGTAAATCAACTTCCTTTAGTAATAGTCATGGATACTTACAATCAGCCATCTCAAAAGACCGAACAATGGCAAGCTTTGTGTACACACGAACAATGAGGAACAGCCCAGGAATAGCGATGCAAGTAATAGCCACAACCAAAAACCATACTTGATCTGGAGAATCCAAGGTCATCTTAGGGTCTCCACCCTTAGGTACCTTCAACGCTCTCTGTGCAAGCGCATACGCCATCTCCATCGCAGTCAATGCAGCCGACGGACTCGTCGGGGCAGCCGCACCTGGTCCCTTGATAGCCGGTGCCATCTCTACTATCTCTTAACACGGAAATGAAAATTAGAAGCAATCGAAAGAGAGTAATGCAACATCAATTAGACGGGTAAAGAGCGTGTTTGCAAACAGACGCGAGCGGACTCCATGTACTTGATATGTTGATCAATGGCAGCGCCCCTCGGACTTTGGGCACGTCTCCGCCACAGCATATTCCGTGTTGTAGGCTGGGGTCCGCGCGGGGTGCTATGGGCCTTAGCAGGTGGTAAAAATGTGGTTACTTGAGCGTGAGCTACGGAGATTGGAATCCTTGTGCTATCCATGCTCGGCTGTGAGCAAGCCTTGCCTAGGAGGCATTGTAGTGGGCCGCATGCATTGAGCGGGGCCTAGCAATACACATCACCACGTTCTGTTCATTGCCGAAACATATGGAGGGGAAGATGGGTTGACTATTTGGTACGCGACGCAGATAGACAAAACCGATGGGTTGTGGGTTGTGTGAGTTGTGAGCTCGGGAATGGAAACAAAGTTGACATAGGATCATTCCTACGAGCGATCCCCGCCATATGATTGGCCCGGACTTTGTGTCAGCCGGACATACCCCTGCCATGTTTTGTTTAGATTGAAATTCCACGTGGTTAACAGGTGAAGTCCGATTCTCTGGTACTTGTACCTAAATTTTTACCTTTTAATACTATCCTAGGCCCTGGGGGCGATCAGCATACATCAGATCTGGTGGCGCATTTGAATGCAGGTTCCACTGTGGTCCACCCAAATTATCACCTCAAAAATTTCGGATTTCGTAGACGATGTGTGTGAAGGCATCCAAGGTTTCAAACAGTAAATCTAGCATAGCAGGATATTTTTCTCCTATCTGCGATAATCCCTATCCTGTCTGTACTACCTGGCGTTAATTCCAGCGGCGTAGTATTCACTTTCATGGGGCTGCAAACTACTTAGCCGGGGCTTATTCCCAGCTATTCTCGGCTGTAAGGGTCGTATCGGTCGGTGATAGACGCCACACAGCGATCTCACGGTGAAGTGAGAATTAGCAGGCCTATAATAGGTTTCTACTAGCGCCTCATCGATGGTAAGCGGCTCTTGCTTTCCCAGGTAGGTAATATTTCACGATGTCCGCTGCAAACGTCTGTTCCCATGGTGTTAGAATTCACGTGTCACACTTGCTTGTTTCAGAGCCCTACCCCAGGATTTAGTTTCAAGGGCTGATGGTTCGTGCGCGGGGCGATCTGCTTAGTTGTCCGTAGAGGAAGGCTTTGTAAAGGGGAACTGTGCTTAGATATGCGCAATATGCCAGACGGCTAGAATCCCGATCTGCGGATTACCCTTATCTGCGGATTGCCCCTATCTGCTATGCAACAGCTATGATCAATAGATATTTAGGTGAGCACACTACAGCAGCATATTGGTGATGAAAATTGGCCCTCAAATCTCTGAATACTTGATTCGCATACTTGACTCAAATTTGTCACCTAGATGTAGGAGTCGTTTCTAAATAGAGAGTATGCATAGAGAGACTATATATATATATATGTTGGTACTTTGTATAAAGAAAGAAATCGAGTTTTCCCGCTCTATCTTTTCCACACAAAGCTTAGTAGGTAGGATTACAATATGCTTTTCTTAACTCCAACTAGCACATCCGACAACATTTTCTTGGAGATTTCGCCAAATTTGTCACTGCGAAGTTGAACATTTCGGCAGGATGTATGCCTGTCCAGTGACACCCTGCGATACATACATATAGAAACTAAAAAAAACCGCCCTAGGACAAAATAGCTAGAGATACAGAATAGAGCTTTGAGAATAGAGAAGATAGGTAAGTGTACGAAAAACATCATTAATAATAATATGTCAGATATTGTACGCAGTCTAGAAACAGTCGAAAAATCCTCTTTGCACTTATTTTCTCTGGCAAAGATGTCTGTTTTTTCTTGGTTCTCTCTGCTAGGAGACCTAACATATATTTACACACCAGCCAGAAATACAGCTCACGGGAATTATTTGGCAACACTTACCGATCTAGTTAGGGCGAATTTATAACAACATGTTGGTGGCGTACCGAGGGTCGTTTCCCTAGGTAAGGGAGTGGCAAAGTCATCCACGCAAAATATTGCAGAACAGAGAAACAGGACGTTTTTTTTTATTTTGACAAGAGAGGAAATCAAACCACAATGATCTAGGCTAGACTGAGCTGATGAAGTGCTCATTTTCTCTTTTGCACAACAAGGACGAAAATGGACGATAAGCGCTTACGTAGATTTTCAAAAAAAAAAAAAGATACCGAGAAGCAATCAAATTTAGTATCTTACCTCTGATTTTGATAGAATCAAGGCTACAGGGTTAAGGCTAATAAAATCAGGTTAACCGAGGAGGGTATCCATATTGGAAACGCGTGGAAGGGAGTTATTTCGCGTGACTGCACTTTATACAAAGAAACAAGAACGTCTTCCCCCTCGCGCTCCTGAGCATGTAAACCCCAGATACCACCTGAAGCTAACCCATCATTCTTGTTTTATATGTATCTGCCTTTGAAGTGATACAGTAAATACAGCCGAATTTCCGTCATATTTACATTGACCTTTTTAGTTACCGCCCAGGTTACATAATATATAGTCACCTTTTTAAGAATTACTAGACTTTGAGCATTGGAGTCTTGGACTAATCATTAATGTTCTTAATCATCTATTCATCATCGCATGTTGGGGAAGCCAATTGGCGATACCCAAACACCCAAGAGAGATACATGAAGACATTCTGCCCAAAGCGGAGTTCTTGGAAGGCAGGATTTGACCTGAGCAAATGAAGCGGTTGCAAGTCCGTGTCCGACTCTAGAACACGACCATCAAGCCCTGCAGGCCAGGACCAACTCAAGACGACATTCGTTCCGTAACACGATGTCTGGTCGCTGAGCCCGTGGGCAAATGGCTCAAAATCCCAACCAAAAACCCATGGTACAGTGCCGTTTGACGATCTGGTAGAGACGATAACCTTGATGGTCAAGTGCTTGGG
Source organism: Clavariopsis aquatica (assembly GCA_013620735.1). Taxonomy (NCBI): domain Eukaryota; kingdom Fungi; phylum Ascomycota; class Dothideomycetes; order Pleosporales; genus Clavariopsis; species Clavariopsis aquatica. Next base: position 667 of record JAAZQE010000324.1, on the reverse strand, counting down.
ACTGCCCGCCCGATGTTTGAAGTATGACCCTATTGCATAGACAGAGGTATAACCTGGAATAGCTTTGATCTCAAGACGGATGTCCTGCTCCGTCGCAGCCTTGGCTTTCCTCGCAAGGTCAACCTCCAACGTGAGCGTCGCCATGCACTTCCCGGTTTTATATTCAATCCTATCTCCCCACTTGACGATATCAAAGCTATTTGACACAGTGACCGAAAATTCCCAATCGTCTTTGATTTCAAGCACATTTCCTTGCCGAGGGAGATCACGAACGTGGGAGGATTCTATTTCCGATTCAATGGTAGCCATGGCGGGTTCTGGCACCCAGGTCATAATCTTACGTCGTTCATTTGTCACTCGAGCATCAGAAGCGTGACAGGTAATAATCTCTGGCGACGAAATTGTACTTGGACTTTCAGATGTCGTACTCGATTCTGGAGTCGTGGGGCGGGGTGATTCATCAGGAGGAGTAAACTGAACTCCTGGATCATTCACATAGTGAGGGACATCCGTTGAAGGGAGTGATTCGGCGGACGATGCCCAAAATGTTGGTTGATCAGCGCGCATGTGTTCTTGAAACGACTGCTGCCTAGGATTGGGATCAAAACGCCGCGCAGGTCTGTGTGGGCATGGGCCAATAATGTGCGAAAGAGCACGGGGTCTTCTA
>JAAZQE010000323.1:0-31745 GCA_013620735.1 Clavariopsis aquatica | reverse complement strand
CCCCCAACCCCCCGCATCGCATGTCCCAGTTCAGCAGTCCAATCCCTCTCATGGCGCCTCTGCAACACGTCCATCTCCCTCGTGCACCTGTCTGCCTCCTACATAACACAACCCATGGCCTGCAGCTCCTCCCCACGCAGTCTCGACAGCAGGCCACAGACGACAATGCCCGTCTTCTAGCTGCAAGCCGCGTGCACTTTTGCTAGATCCCACCTCGCCGCTTCACCGTGGCCGACTTGGACGGGCCCAAAATGGCGCCCCTGTTGGCCTGCACGGCAACGACTGTCTCGCTGCCCACACTCACGCTCGCGGGTGCCCGTATCGCGCTCGCTGCGGCAGAGAATCGCGCCCGCGAAATCGGCATATCCATGTGCGCCCTCCATCACCCTCGCGGCATAAAGACACATGGGCATTATTGGCTAACGCTCGCGGTAGGAACATTGCCATTGTCTCGGCCTCGCTCCATCTCCTGCTCTTCACGCGCATGGACGGTGCGAAGCTAACCTCCATCTCTATTGCCATGGACAAGGCCTTCACTGCCGCCGGACACCGGATGCCCACGTCCTCGTACAAGGAAAACGTCTGGCCTGGAGGTGTCGCCTATGGCCTCGGAACGAGCAACAGCGGGAGGTTTTGCACCATCGGCGGTGGTGTCCCAGTTATTGACGACCAAGGCAATGTGCTCGGCGCTATTGGCTGTTCGACAGGGACACCCGCACAGGACGAGGATGTCGCAATTGCCGGCCGAGACGCCGTTCTGCAGGTGATAGGAAGTGAGGTGGAAGAAAAAGCCAGTGCGGAGCAAACTGCATTGCCGAGACCAGAGTCGCAGCTTGGTCGGAAGAGGGCGAGGGAGAGTGCATCGGACCACCTCCAGTGTGGACGGCATGTGAAGCAGAGGAGTGGTGAAATTACACCGCCAGCTGAGCAAGTGGCATCCAATTGACATAGCAGTCGCAGTGTCATGAATATAGCCGCCGGGGGAGGGGGGAAACTCGAAATACAAAGGAAGGAGGGAGTAAACATGAGATTCTATTCAATCGCACAAATCTAATCGGGCATACATCGAATCAAATCGTTCATTTCCGTCTTTGTTTTCCTCCCAAATTAATGATTCCAGTTCTCCATCCTTCTCAATTACATAATAATGGACCCTGCACACGCCTACAAGCATCTGTTCCTCCATTCCTGCTTATGCCCATTGCTCTCCTATCTCACTCTACTCGCAGAAAAAGCTCGATATCAGGTCGTCAAAGTTGATTGAGCGCAGATCATCAACGAAGATGCTGCTGGCAGGAATCAGACGACGGACTACAGTGAAGTCAGTTCCAAATCCCAACAATCAATCGTCATGTAGACGAGGAAACTTACAATCGCCCTGGCAGTTAGCATCCACAAAGAAGAGGCAGCTGGCGCCTTGGGGGCCCCCAACACGCAGGGATGACGCTTGATCATTCCACTCGGGCGGTACATTGACTAGAACAGGTCAGTTGGCGTTCGAGGTTTATGATGAGGAAATCTTCCGGATACAAGGATATCACGGTCACTTCAACAGTCGGCGGGGGATTTCTTACCACAGGCAAAGGGTGCTGGAATATTGTTAGTTGCATGATCCTTTTATTGATCCACACAGATACTCACAATCTCCTTGCCATCCTATAGAGGCGCCTCCTCCATTAGGATCTGCTTGATATTAGCTTTCTGAAGGCATCTCAGTCCAAGATCAAACCCACGCTCAAAAAGCTCAACCAAGACCGAGGGGAGTCTCTTCTCGAGGTTGACAGCCCGGGCAGCGAAAGAGGGCGTGGACGGCTCAGAGAGGGTCCCAGAAGATGACACCATCACCGCATTGTTGACAGGAGATGGGGTTGGGCTTCCGTAAACGGCGGCAACGAGGCCCATCGCAGCGGGAAGCGTGGCGGTGAAGAAGCGCATCGTGAGAGAGGTATCTGCTTTTAAGGAGTATGAACTATTTAGAGACTGATACAATTGTCGAGTGAGCTGGTGGGTGAAGCAGCAATTCCTCGCTCCCATCCACGCCCTTTATACATAGTCTACCATGTCCAGCTCGTTTAGTACCTGAGAGTTTGGAGGATCGATATTCAGAGATGCTCAACTCGGGGTACGCTAGTAGTTTGAAAAATCTACAAATGCAGCCAGCAACATGCAGAGGTCTCATTAGCTATACCACGGCTCCACTTTGGTCCGTTCGCCACAATTCGAGAAAAATGCTACCATAGACCTATGGCGAACATGGTTTTTTTTTCAGGCCGCCCTCAGCCGCTAGCAATAACATGGACGAAAGAAATATGCGTAAGCAAAGAAATTTAAATCTGCTGGTGGCCTTGGGGCCTAGATTGGAACATCAGCGACTCGGCACCAAGTCGCTCTTACACGTCCTTGGACCTGCCATCTTGCACACTAATTAGGTATTCCACGCCTTTGCCATGACTACCGGCTTCGCCGAATCAAACATGTACCGGTACTACTAAAAGTTCGTGCAACTTTATGCTCAGCTGCTCTGCAAGCGTAAAGCAATAGTTTTGACTTTATTTTTAATCCAGTTAGTTCCCACATGCAAATAATTCGTCCTGCGTAAATAATGCTTGAACTCTTAGCGACAACAAATTTTACAATAGCCCGTATACCTCAACTAGGCTAGGTTCATCTGAGTTGGCACGTGAGGTGTATCAAGTATCTATACTACGCCACCTAATGATCCTTCATACTTGTAAGCTGCCAAGGGGCATGATTTTGTTCGTACGGTAAACACCTGATTAGGTCATGGATTAGATTCTGGTATCATGTAATGAGGCTGAGTGTACTCGCAAAGATCCTGCTGTAGTCATGCTTTACCTTCATGATCTACGTTTGCTCAATGGAGACTGAATCCTATGAGATTAAACGACGATGCAAGGCCGTGCGAATAGAAATGTTAACATTGAAAGAATCATTCGCGGTCATACTCCTCCCATCTGCGTGAGTTGAGTTGTTTCCTTTCATAAAATATTCTTATGGCCATGGCTCCACGGATTCGCGCTCACCCAGAAAAAACGTTCGTGTGCAACCAAAGTGCGTCATTCCATTCATTGATGTATTGTAGTAGTTGTAAATATTATCTAATCGAATCCTGTTCTATACCGCTCCTCTCGTTTACCCCTAATTACCCCGTGGCAAATAGTACGTAAGAACTTTGAAGCTCATTCACTTGACGTGCATCCTACGAAGGAATTTCGAGCTTGGCGCGACAGCATGTTCAACGCCAAAACTGTTGGATGGTTTTGCTTATGTTACATGACACTATCTACAACACTTCTGCTACCCAGTGAGACATGCAGGGAGGCTATGGGGTGAGATGGCACAAGGAACGATTATAGGTGACGTGTAGACCAATGCTAGTAGTAGGCTACCGGTATTTTATGCAAATTGGAACATGCCACCACTCGTTGATTTATGATCAGTCTCGAATTGGGAGTGCTCAATGACCAAGGATTAACAATACTACTACACTTGGAACCTCGTATTTCAACGTTGGGCATTAATAATGATCCATAGCATACCTACATACATATCATGCAGATTGGTTGGTCTTAATTGCCAGCCTCCCCCACATGCATCACTTTGTAGCATCTCTAGTTACATCCACCAAGTCGCACACTTCCCGCATACATTTCATATGTATCAGCATTTGCGGCCGCCTTGGCAGCAGTAAGTGCCTTCGCCGCAGTAGGGCCATACGCCCAATCATCAGTACCGTACAAATGCGTCATCTCGTGGAGAATACTACCAGCGCGATCATAGTCATCGTCGGCGCAAGTTGATGCGTATTCCGGGAAAGCCCAGTAGCCATTGCTCGGGCAAGGAACAATGACGTTGGCGCTCGGGACGGTGTATAAGAGTGCGGAGCCATCGGCACAGTCGCCGTATGTGTCTGTGCATGAAATCTTGGGGGAGGTCGTCTGCACACCCACAACATCGTTGTAAATGGTGCGGACTTTGGTCTCCTGGGCCGTCGATTTAAACCAAGTCGTGAAGTAGTACGCAGCGGTGCCAGCGGCCGTGTAAGCTGCACTCGACATGGAAATGGCGTCTGCTACGCTGGTCTTCAGTGACGTAGTTTGTGCGGTTGTGCAGGAAGAATAGGTCACGGCTCGCTTTTGGATGCGTGAGGAGAAGTTTGGTTCCTCACGCCTCGAGATATGCTCCCTAGGTAGGCTCGTCAAGTTAAATCCCTGTTTGGTGCTGCAAGACAACTTACTCGGCGACCTTGCTCTGGTCGGGAGTGATGGTCACGGTTCCCGAGCTGACACTATCACAGAACAGCATGCCTTTCAGCGAGGTAGGGGCCACAGATCCTGTGACATATTTGAAGCCCTGGATAGCAGTCACATGAGCTTGCTTGATGCCCGCGAGCTTGTATGTCTTTGCTGCATTGACCGAGGCGGTGACAGTCTCGCCAGGCTGGATAGTTTGGAACATTTCAGCAGAGAGCCCAGTGCGCTTGTAGTTGATGTAAGCACCCTCGAATGGGAGCGCCTTGCCATCTGTGCATATCGTCAGTGACCTTTTTTTTTCACAAAAGTATAATCGTAGATTAAGGGCTGGACATACTGGCGTCTGCCACCAAAAGATCTTTCGTAGCGTGCTCGCTAAACACGGTATTGCCCTTAAATACTGTGATAGCTTCAACGCCAGTATTCGTAACCGCAACCTGAGCAACGTGATCAGCTGCACCGGAAATCTTGATTGAAAGAGGGCAAGCAGCCATGGCGGCGCCGGCAAGGGCCGCGAGAGGAAGAATATTAGAGATCATGTTTTGCAGGGCGTCGAGAAGATGGTTTGACTGGAGAAGCGCAGTTGTCGATGCTCTTGTCAGAGGAATTGAGTCAACAGAGGGAGATATAAGTACTCTTTGCCCTGCTCATATTCCAGTGCTCGCAATGAGCCAGAAGAGGAAGTTCGGTCGGGCGTCTCCCCTCCACTTCCACATGACACCCCATCATGGGCAATACCGTTTAGGAGACACATACCAGGGCGACTCCGACACACGATCGTGGAATATCGCCGAGACGCATCAAGCTTTAGACTAATCACATTGGCAAATCGAGCAATGCCTGCGGAGGTAAGACGTGAAGGGAAGCTTTTCTATTCCTTGGCAGACGTGAATCTTACTCCATGCAGCAACTCCAATTGAATTAATATCGGTAGCTCAGGGGATCGGTGGGACATGTTCCTGTTGTTGCCGCCCAGTGGCTTGCCTTGAGACTGACATCCAACGAAGGTGGGGATGGTGGAGGTGGGAGTGTCCGACACTAGGCCGCATTAGGCAGGACTGTACATTGTTAGCCTACTGCGAGGCTTGTCACTATAGCTTATCACCACGGTTCTGCAGGGAGGAAAGCTTCGCAAAGCTTGGATAGGCTAAGTGTTCGCTTGCTATCCAGGTCAACAGGGAAGGTCGGCGTAGGGTCTATATTGTCGATCGGATAAGCACCATTTTGTTACGTGGGCCCTCTAATTACCTGAGCCTTGCTATTACCTGTCATTGGCGGAGAATGGTCTCTACTTGATTTTACTTCCGCCGCAAGATTTCCCATGAGTGGCCAGTCACATCAGGTACTAATAGACTGTCTGGGGGACAAATTTGCAGAGCGGGTAAAAAAAAATAACAAAACATAACCCGTCCAGCATCAATATCTTTCTGCACAAACGTCTTATCCTCCGTGTGAAAAGTTAAGAATCGATCAAACAGGAACATGATATGGGATCACCACTTGCCAGTCGAACAAGCGATTCGAAATTCATTGAAGCATTTGCTAGTACTCGCTGCCGAATTCTCATCATCTACATCCGTAGCCTCGTTCGAAACAGAGAGTAGAACCATGAATTGACAACTACTGATACCTCAGAAATCTCCACGGCTGACATCTATCCCTGCTATGAGATCTGGGGCACAACCAAAATCCCCTCAAATGCCTACCAAACAGTGCCTGTTTATGCGCAGGTTTTTGCTCTTGCATATGTGGTACGCCACAAGGACATCTCTTCAAGCAGTGCCCTTTTTAGGAGCACCTTTTTGGCAACCCGGACGGACTTTCCATTCTCCCTATCATCTTCCTCTTTGATGTCGACATTTCCAATTGAGAATCCTTTTATTTTTGCTGCATTATTTCTAGGGACAACGATATTCAGAGTCTTCTCTGACGAGGTGGCGTCATGCGCTACTTACTAGTGGTAGACGATCATGTAGAAGAAGCCACAAATAGGCCACAGCGTCTTCCTCTCTTCCATTCTTCGCACAGATGCCTATCTGGTAAATCATCTTCGCCGCTCCCCGGGTCGAATTGATTCCATGCCCATCTGAGCGCCATCGAAATCGTCATATTCTGACGTGCTTGAAGATTTTCTAAAATGCAAGGGTCAGTCTTATGGCGACTTGAATCACTTCCACTATAGTTATACAAATCACATAACACTGCATACTATGATCAATCAGATGAATAACAATTTCCATTTCCATTCCTAACTCCAATCCATCCCAAAAGGTGTATATACTGAAGTTAACAAATCGTCCCTTAAAGTCTAGCCACTATTCTACTGGACCGAAATCCTCCCAGCAACGCTTTTGGTAGTCATCTCACGCTTGGTCAGCTGCGGTGTGTCGCTGCAAGTATGAAAATAAATATCCATCCCAATACCCGCATCAGCACATCCGTACACGGGTTCTGCGATACCCAATTTCTGAACAGGGGTGTCGACAAAGTATGCGGCATCAGTGCAGTAGCTGTTGGTTGGGCAGTTGACGACCTGGCATCTTGGCTCGGGGGAGCCAATGTTGAGGCCCATGTCCCAACCAGGGCAGTTCTGCGCAGTATTCCCAGTCGCACAGTCGACAAATGAAATGTCGTAGTAGATCATGTTGTTCGAAGTTGCGTACTCGAACTGCGTGTGTTGCCCGGGGAGGAGCTGGTCGCTGCGCGAAACTTTGAATACTACACCGCCGGCCCCAGGGGCACGCTTAGGCTCAGCGTAAATGCTGCGGGCGGGGACGTAGATGGGCGGGCTGCTGTACTAAAGGAGTGTGAGTATATTGCTCGATTATGGGTAGAGGGCATACATACACCTTCCTCCACGCTCCACATCCAAACGTCATAGTAGCAACGGTTGGCAAGCACAGCGTTGCCGCCAATCGCAGGACCTTGGCGCTTCTCAACGGGGTGGTATTGACCATTGGGAGCGCCGACATGAGTGCCGTTGAACTTCTCCGGGCCGCCTTGGATCTTGCCCTGCATGCCCTTACCCTTGCCCTTACCCTTGCCCTTACCCTTACCCTTACCATGCTTGGACTTGTGGTCATGACTCTTATGGTCGTGCATGTTTGCATCTTTGCTGTGGCCGTCTTGACCGCTGTGACCATGACCAGTCATTTTCTTACCATCAGTCTTGGTAGGAACAAGGTGCCTGTGTTGTTCGAGCGTAGTGTTCATATCGACCAGATGGCCCTTTCCAGAGTCGGCCTCTTCGCTATGAGCGGATGCAAAGGCAGCTGTCAAAGCGCCAGCAAGAAGGATTGATTTGAACAACATGATGGAAATACGAGGATGATAGTAGCTTTGATGGGCTGAGAAGACTGTGTGTGGTAGAAAAGAATCGAAAAAATGAATGAATGTGAATGAAGATCAACTTCGAAAAGAATGTACTGAACCGCTGGTCCTGACAGAAAAATGAATGTGAAGAGATGGTGATCTCGGTGAGTGATGGATCATTCAATCAGTCAGATGTTGTGACATACTTATAGCTCTACACAACGGATCTCGCAACATTAGGTCCAGATCCTATGGAAAGAACTAGCAGGCCTTATTCCCAGCGGCATTGCATCCTCTCAGTGATATTTGATAAGATGGAAGGGTTCCAGTCCGCAGATGCTGGCCTTTGTTTCGAAAGAGTTTGTGCCACCAGGACGCTGATTCGCTAGCTACTGTTTGTCGCTTATGGTTGATGTCGCGGAGATGAGTAACGGACAACTCCAAGCCACAGGACAGGGCGCACCACAGCCGAGGCGCGAGTCCGAGGGACGAGAAAATCTCGCCAAGCGGAGAAAATGTGTGCGCCGTAGAAATCAACGTTGATTTATGGTCTAATATGCCACCGGTCGAGCTCGGGACTGGCGGAATCAGAAACGCGATGCTGCAAACCAACTCATAACGTTAACTCACCTATTGTGGTCAACTTAAGCGGTAAGTGGATCGAAACATGGCCATGAACTGTTCAAATCACACCATTCCTGGCCGGAAAACCAGGACCTGCATAGCATCTACGGTTGAAGGCTGGAGGCGGCTGGGGTGCTGCGCATAGGAAGGAACTAAAAGTTCCGTCCCGCCGGCCAATAGACGACGTCTAAGCCAAAACTAGGTTGCTGCTTCGAAGAGGGTGGCGATAGAAATACAAACAGCCTATACGCAGTAGGCACAAACCAAAGTCTACGCGGGGAACGGACTTGCACAGGCCATTGAGTGGGCTGTGACTGGAAAACTTCTATGAAACATAGCCGTTGTCCGTTCCGCAACTAGGTCCGCGTAAAGCTTGTCCATCTCCGCCAGGCTGGCAGCAGGACGCCATCATGAAGAGCCGCAGCTTCGGTATCTGCGCACACGTAAGGCATGCTTCACGGAAGACATTGGGCGAATAATGACGTGGAATGTGCAATGTCGACGCCTAGTATTGCGCCGACAACATTCACTCGCCAGAGTCCGAGTGGCAGTGTGTTGCAGTGTGGCGTGCATGTGGCCGGCCCCCACAGCCCAACTTCAAATGTCCGAACTTCGATACCAACCAGCAGGGAGAAATGCATCAACAATACAATTGAAACGTGGAGACGACTAAGCATGAAATGCTCTCCTCGCATCTTCATACCTTTTTGTCAGTAATGGTGAGAAAACCTCTACCACCCCGGTTTTGCCCTCCGAGACTGAATGTAATGTTAGTCTGAGGTTGTCCATGCTGCTAAGTCGTAAAAGTATACCGTGTTGTATATGTATTTCTTCTTAGTCGAGAAAATTTGTTTCGTGCTAATTTTTATCAGAGTACTTCTCAAAGTCACGGTATGATCGGCTACTTGTACAACTGGAGCTAACCAGTAGGTTTACTTCTCTTAATTGCGCTTCTCAAGGTGTACTCCACAATATTACATCCTTATTACGAAACACTGTTTACAAATTCGAGATTTTGTCAGAGTTGCTACCCAACCCGATGCGGTTGTTATTCTGTAGGGCATGTAGGGAACATTCGTTCCTCATAAGAAACTCATGACAATGCAACAGACTGTGCCTCGATTGGTGCCTGTGGTGTGGTTTCAGCGACATGCCTGACTATCCATATCGAGAACGACGCACATCATTACCGCAGCCATTTTTGACCCTTTCCTATCTATTTCCTATCCTTACTCGTTCAGGCATACAATTTTCCAAAATGTACTTTGGTGTCATCTTTGTCTTGATACTAGGGAGTATTCGCAGAGTACAAAGTCTGAATTATCATTTCGCTTACTGGGGTCAATACCCTGCTGCCTCTTGTGCTGTAAAATGATCAGACCGGCCACTGGAAAAGATTTGAGTATTTGGTGTAGACTTTGTCTCCAGGTCGGCTACAAAACATCCGAGAGTTACAAAAGAAGAAGCATAACCGTCAAAGATCTCGGTATCTTCACTTTATCGAAGCAAGACAGGCTGGGAATGTGCAAATGACGTATCATTAGGTGATTGAGATCACATGGATGGTCTGACCCCTCCAGAACACCTCTGTCACGATACTAACTTGCAATGTTAGTTTAAAATGCGGCCAATCCTTCTCTGAAGTCATGTTTAAGATTGTCATGTATATTATTTGGTCTACGGGGTATCTTTCCTTCCAATTGTTATAGTCTCATTAAAGCCATCACAGCCATTGTCACCACTGATGTGCATGTCCACAAAGAATTGACTGCCAGTCTCCCAGCAACACCTTTCTTCTTTGTTCCAGTTACAGCGGCCCCACCAGTATTTTCCGGATTAGCTAGAGGTGATGTGCCGCTCGATTCCCCCTTTTGACCTTCAAGTGCAGACTCGACTTGAACCTTAACTGATACTGTTTCCGTAGTCACCGCAGGGATACTGTACGCTGTATGAACACCAGCACTCTCCACATCAATCTTGGAGGAACCCATATTGATTGTGACCCCATTGAATGTGAGTGCTGGATCGCCCATATGCAGCGTCGTTCCCGGTCTTATCACTAACCCTCCACTCGAATCCATAGTAAGAAGTTGCTGGAAGCCGGGTAGCGTGATTGTGGCACCTACAGCCCCGAGTGATATGGTTGCAGTTGCCAAGGGTGCGATGACAACGAGGCCCGATGCCCCAATGCTAAAGGTTGTAGAGGAAATGACAATCCCGGGGCCTCCTTGGGAAATTGTCGTCCCAGGTGCAATGACAACATTGCCGTCAGGGTTCAGGGTGATGGGATCAGTAAGACCCGGTATACTGATTGTCGTGGGAGCAGGAGGGATGGGGATCTGTGTACTCGTAGCCGGGGACACAATTACGACTTCCGAATTTCCAACACTGATACTAGTCGATGAAATTACGACTCCAGGCCCGCCGACTGAAAGTGTTGTTCCAGGCGCAATAACAACACCACCTGTCGGGTCAATAGTGACGATTGATGGACCAACAGTGATTACTGGTGGTGACACTGGAGTACCCGGTGCCCCAGGTCCTCCGCTTGTCGGAGTAGGCTCCGGGTTGGGATTCGGAGTTGGGTCGGGGGTATCGTTCGTTGGAACCGAGGTGGCGCTCGGGATCGCAGTTGGGGGCAAACTCCCTGGTGCTGGTGGTGTTCCAACAGGACCATCTGATGAAACTGGCTGTGGAGCTGCTTCCGTTGTGCTTAGGAACATTGGAACTGTCGAAAGCGCTACCGGAGGATCAAAAAGTCCATATTTATCGAAGGCGCACGATGCCCATGCAGGATCGAGGTTACGCATTTGAGGCGGCATAACCATGTCAGGTTTGTACTCGCCAGGCATCACGACAGAGCAGAGTGGCCGGTTGTTAGCGCAATATCTCCCACCATAATACGCACTTTTCCTTCAATTAGCAGACGTTATAGGTCGACAAAAATTCTAAGACTTACCTCCATGGAACGGGCTCGATGAAGTCTGCGTAATTAACACTCCATGGGATAAGATTATGGGGGTACTTTCGCACACTGTAGAGATCGGTTGATGCTATGGTTATGACGTTATCTCCTCCCACATTTTGACGTGAAATTGAATTGCCACAGTTATCATAGACGTAAGGCTCCATGATCGAAAGGTACACGTTTCCTTGGTAAAGCGTATGTCCGTCGACAACAGCGTATGGGCCCGTTGTGGTAGGTACGTATGCTGAGGTCGGTTAATTCTGAATTTAAAATTCAACCTATGTGTGCTTACTGCGGTTTAAATCTGGAACATATGTCGATGCCTGGCCGTTGACCGGGTCCCAGGCGCACATATCCTTAGAGTACGATGTAGTCACTGGCCAGTAGTACAGACTCATGCCGGCATGTTGAAAGGTGCAAGATGTGGATACACACGCCGAACATGACGGTCGAATTGGCTGCGGGGCAGTTGTGATGGATGAGACCTTGTCGCTATACCATTTCGTCGATGCCGCAGAGTAACTCGTCAATAAACTTAGACAGTCGTTGAATCCTATACTGCAAGTTGGAGTAGGCTCAGGGTAGTCCTCATGCACAGAATATGTGATTACATTCTCGCTCGAAACGCTTGAAAGGGAGATAGTTCGTGAAACATTGCCGGCATAGCAAATCGTGTCGCATTTCTGGGTGCAGTCATGTGTTTCTTTCGAGAAAACGGTCTGGTTGTAATTATAGGTGTTTGTGACGGTTTTCGTGATATAGGGTGCACTGCTTCCGTAGGCTTTAGATGCTAGAGAATATGAGACATATTCCGCATTACAGGCTGATGCTGCATCTGTCACTAAGTCTCTTGTCAGATACACTAATAAAAATTGCACGAGGAACCGAGTCAAGCCATACCCGTCGAGGTCGCGTTTGGAAAGATGGAGGTCGAGTTCGGAAAGCTGACAGTTTGCGAGCTGTTGAAAGCCGTAGTATTTGTAGAAACTAGTGAATTAACACATGATTTCCAAATTATGTCTCTCTGTGAGATCTTGGAGTTCTACTCACTAAATAACGCCTCGATAGGGCAAAAGCGAGCGACTGCCAACAGAACACCGAAGCGTGGGAGCAACATGCCGAGCGAGGGCCGTATGTGAATTGCAAGCACGCCTAGAGAATTTCAACCAGCCACCGCTGGGTTTATGAGTGAGTGGTCTCCCCTGACCAGGCATGAGATGAGCCTGAAAATCAATTTATCTCGTGCCCTGACCCTTGTTAGCCAAGGGCCGCTTTCCCTTAAGCGAACAAAAATACAGGGGAGTGCATTATTGGACCGGACCACATTTCACTCTGGGTTGAAAATATGCAAAGGGTATCATGTTTTGGGGGCCTCTTCCTACGTTGAGGAAGTGTACGGTGTGTGCATGGAAGTGAGAGTCCGAGCTCTGCGTGAATTGCTGCTTATTTTGTCGTTCATTGGCCAGTCAGCATTACGTGTACCCCTGACAGATGAATGAGGCACACATTCATCACTGATTGGCGGATAGAAAATTTAGGTTTTATAATTTTGACATGTGACACAGAGCTAGCTGTTCACTCAGATCAAAAGTCCCCTACAAATTAGTATACTTCCCAAGCTAAACCCGATTCTAATAATACTGCCAGCAGTAGCATTTGAGCACACCTTATGTGGTTACTCTCATGGGATTCAGCAACTCCATGATCTCATATCAACATTACAACGAACTGCCCTTTTTTAGAGCTGCCTTCAATTCTTCAATTCGGAGAATGGCCTATGTTTAGTCGATGTAGTAGGTCCTGCCACAGTCCTCTTCTCATTTTTCCAAGGATAATCTAGTGTGTAGGATAGCGATAAGTACTTCTCTTACTTCTTTATAGTATCAAGAACATCTTTGGGCTCCAATATACCCCCAGTCCATAGCAGTGGTGAAAGGCTTTACCTTTTGTGCAGTTATATTCTTCACAATTATCTGGCGTTGGACATCCATGATATAATATGAAGTATTTCTTCTAGTCAATCTTGTTCTAAAACCTATGAGATGTATAAGGTTACGATTTAAGTAGATCACCCTAACTACTACGAATGTAAACACCATATTTCCTCGTGACATGTACTTTATTTGAGGGCAATGTAGAATAGGCATGTAGTTTAAGGAATGAGTATGGTTTGAGATATTTTTCAGGGTCCAGGACCAGGTATCTTCATTGAAAAAGAATAATGTATTTACTAACAGTTCTTCCGCACCAATAACTTGTATACATGAAGAATGACTGCAAGTTTGAAAAGCAACTTACCACTGACCATATTAACAAATAGTCTTCGAGGTAGGGCTGCCCGTGATAGTCCAATTGATGTTGTCACCGCATGGTGATTCCCTCACGCTCGTTCCATCTACCTTCAGGGTAATGTTGATGTCTTTGCTGTTGGCAAATTCAGTGCGAGCGGAGACCCGGACCTCTCCCCCGCCATTGACAGTGCCGCCTTTAATGTTGATATTATAACAATTCTCGAGTAGAATGGCATTATTGCCGTTGCTCGCCAAGTCAACAGTTGTGATTGTCGCGCCACCTGACTCAGACACGCAGAAAACTCCACGTCCACCCCCACGAGAGACAACCTTATCAATATAAATGTTGGTAGCATATGCATCGTTCAGTCGGCCATTTCTATTCGCGAACCGTAGAGTTCCATATCCAGTTCCTGCACCGACATTGTTTCCGTCAACAAGTCCGACACGCGCGTTTGTTGTTGCTTGGAGGAGAAGACCAGACTCGCCAACATTTTTGGCAATGACTGAATTGATCGTCAGGGTGTTGATATTCCACGTCTCGACACAATGGCTGCCAGCACCGTTGCAAGTGATAACATCCATCTTCACGTTTGAGTTTGCAGCTTGGTCGCGGTCAAAGCGAATACCTAGTCCACCACTTAGATTCAAATTGATTTTTCCCAGGACAAGCCCGCTGGTGCCATAGAATCGTAGGCCGAAATACGGGTTTCCAGTCATGGTGAGGTACGGGATTTGAACGTTCTGGGTGTTCAATGACTCGATGGCACCGTGTCCGGCTCTGTTGCCAACATCGATAGTGCCACATCCTTCGAAGATCTTGCCACTGCCGATGGAAATGGTATTGGCGCCAATGGACCCTGACGCGATTACCGATACACGCTGCCCACTGCTGATCGAGTCAATGGCTGCTTGAATTGCGGCACGATAGTCAGAGCCACTGTAAACTGAAGTTGAGCCCTTGGTAGCAGTATACGACCCGGTCGAGCCTGTCACTTTCGCATTTGGGGTGCCAGAGCCACACTGTGCGGCTACGGTGGAAGCAAGTGCAAGCAGCGATGTAAAGAGAATTGAGTTGACCATCATTGGGTATCTGTTGATGTAAAGAGATAGAGGAAGAGTATGAAGAGATCTAAAGGAACCGGCCAGGAATATATATTTCTCATATTTTCCGAAAGTGTGATCCACTCAACAAGAGGCGCATATTTCTGGAACATTTCTCCACGCCAAGGAGGCTATTTCTTGTTACACGAGTGGGGTGATTAGAGGTTGTCTTGGAGTTTTTGGTTGTTTTAAACTTAATACGATGGTTATGCTTAGCACCTTTAGCTCACATCTGAGGTTAGTATTTGCTTCAAGATCTGAGATGTCCGAGATAAACCACAAACTGGAGGAAATTCAAGTAAGTCACTTCAAGTCTTCATTTAACACGTATTCATATGGCTTTGGACACCGTGTCGAGAAATATTACCCCGCAAGATGAAGATATAGTATAAAGAAGAACCTCCTAAAAAGGTTCGGAAAATTGAACCGGGGAATTTTGTGTTCCACCAACGTGCATACTTTGCCAACACCTTATATCTTGCTATGCAACCGAGATGACCTATCATGTTGTGCATCGTCTTGGCAAAGTCTCATGTATAACCTCGATAAAGTGCCACTCTGTACACGGCTCTTTGCCAAGAAATACCAAGGCCTTGTTAGATTGACGGCGTTGTATAAGGAAAGAATTGATCCCTCCAATAATATGCGTCGAACGATTAATAATTCCTACCCAGCGTAGGTTTCAATCCAGAGAAAGGTTATCATTTGCTTAACCACGATAATAAAACTAAACATTCTCAGCCACGAGTAGACGACCTAGAAATCTTCCTGCCTAGTCACTAAATTCCCGAAGATCCACATATCTTTCTCAGAAGGTCAGATGATAATAATTGACTTGTTTCATTTTTGCTCTCACAAGTTGACCAATAATTTGTCAATGATGCCTACTTTGTCATTCCATAATAGCGTAATGCCTGCCCTACCGGGAATGCGACTCAAAACTGTACGAACTCAACTCTACAAGTAGGCGGGCTTCAATTTGCACCTTATAAATATCAAATTCGAGATTCCAGTCATTTAAATCATGTGATTTCCTGTTTCACAGTATATTCAAATACAGAATACTATTCCACAGCATATATTAAGGTTTACTATTATGAGGCCCCCTGAGAGGAAAGGCCGCTAGAAAGAATACTAAGTCATTAAAACATTTAGATGTGAAAGGCCCTGCAGCCAAACCTTTCTCAGCGACCCTAGTCTAGCAATGTAGAGCAATATTTAGGAATAGCTAATGGGCCACAGGATTGATATTGCCCTACATTCATTCGCAATTCTTCGTCTACTTCCGTAATATACCGTGTCTATACACTGCGAGAGCAAGATTAGAAATTTGGTATCTTGGGAAAATCTCTAGGGCAGTCCATCTGGGATTCTTTTTAGACATTTTTCTATGCTGAAAACTGCAGCCAAAACGCTGTTACAAATTCTTGGCCGTCACTACCACCAACCCCTAACCACGACATTGTCTAAGACGCTAACATGCGCGGCTAGCTCTCGGTTCAAGTCTCCTCCTATACCACATCGAGCATGAGCAGAAACTGGAATATTTGACGCTAAACTGACTGATAGCGCCCAGTATCTACCCATTAGGATTGAGAATGTGATTGCTAAAGATTATGAATGTTTGGAGTTCTTTCGCGAGAACGAACATTCATGCGGAAAAATCACTGTTTCCTATAAAGTAAGGTTCCGACATGCTGTGACTACCCAAGCACCATCCATGTGTGGGTGCACCTGCAAACATAAACTCTTCCTTGCTATCACTAGACTATAATGTACATTGAATTTCCGATGGTGAATAGCTCATACTCGCAGGCCTTTTTACAGTATGCTAAGATCCATGAATGCCCTTATACAGGGTGTTGTTAATGATATGCTTAAAGGTGCAGACAGGAGAGGTTCTGTGACTAATTCGCCCTGTTGCGTAAAATCGAGCACAAGGATGAGGCTTGCTCCCAAGTGAAGCTGTTGTTCAGATGCCAGTACCAGTACAATAGAGAATCCGGTTCGTCTGAAGGTCTGGGAGAGTGGAAAATGGTAATGATGAGCATTTTCGATGGAAAGTTGGCCTTCTACAGAGCGTTGGCAAACAGGAGATCGGAGAAATAGATGACCCTTCTCGTTATTGTGGTTCAGAGACTAGCCAATCACAACATGCCATTTTTCGCGTCAACCATGACCCTGAACTCCAGATTCATCACCCCATCTCAGGCCATCCTCATTCTTATTTTGTGAGTGCATCAAACATACAGTAATTATGAAGCTATGCCGTAGATCTTACGACCCGAACACCGTGTGCCCACCGAATACGTCATGGAGAGGGGTCTCTTAAGAGGAACGCAGAGCCCCGCCATCAAGTCTCAGCAGATCACTCAAGATTCTCTATCGACTTCATAAATCCAATTCAAAAACACCGACACCACGAAATACCGTAATTCTTGACCATGGGTCTGTTCGGCAATAAAAACAACGAGCCTTCTGTGCCAACTGCTGACAAACACGCCTCCAAGCTGGGCTCCGGCTCCGAGGTAGACCGCTACGACGCACACTTTGGCGTGGGTAGCGATGGAATCGACCGTCTGAAGCAAGCTGCAAACTACAAGGGTGTTGGCTCGGAGCAGGATCGGTATGGCGCCCATTTTGGCATCGAGCAAGAGAAAGTGAAAGCTGCTGCGTCGAGCATACTAGCCGCCAAGGGTATGGGAGCTGAGCAAGACCGCCATGAAAGCCACTTTGGGCTTGGAAACGATGGATGGGAGAAGGCAAAGCGGTTGGCGGCGGCTAAAGGGACGGGTGCAGAACAGGCACGTGATCCACGCTTTCCCTGGAAAGACTTGGAGTATTCAGCTAACCAACGCGCAGGACCGGTATGGAGCTTATTTCGGCATTCACCGTCAAGGCATGGATCCAACTGCCCAGTCATGGCAGGATGATGTTGCAAACGAGACTGGTCAGAGGAAATGAGCTTGACAACTGCAAGCCACCTAGGTTTCCTTAAAGTCGAAATAATATATCGAAACAATCTTATTTTGTTACTAATTATATCATCTTTTGACTACGCATACCCTCACATCTGCGTTTCACATGATTCTGATGGTTGTTTGCACGGCAGTTGGACTCAGCTTTGCACCCTCCCTAGTCACCTTTCAGAAAAAGTCGAAACTAATGTTAAATTTTGTTCGTTTTCTATCTTTGCAAGTCTCGCCGACACACCCAAGCCAGGCTCCTGTTGATAACTCTTGGTCAGAAACCTAAACCTCCATTAACACTATAGCAATGGATCGCAATTGACCTTATTCTATTTCGGTCTCAAGACGATGAAAACGCTTTTCCTAAATACAAAGAATTTAGTTCTACTGTTCAACCCTCAATGAAAGAGCCACCTGGTACACTTACCTAAGAGTCAACTACATGGTTTTTATGAGAGATGACTTCCACTCCGACTATCGTGTGGTTCCCCAAGAACGCGCGTTATAGATACGTTGTCACCAGACCCTCATAGCACACAAAAGGACAATTTTACCCATATCTTCCTTGCACATCTTATTCCTGACAGCTTGGAGAAATGATATTTTAGAAGCACGGTTGGCCATCCGGTGTAAAGTATTTACTTTGCGTGATTTCTAAGCTAGAACCATACCATAAAAGCCGTATCGGGTATATGACACACAGAAATTATGAACCTGACGAAGGATGTTCAAGAGCCTAATCCGTTGAAGCAAAACTAGACTCCACGATATAAAAGCCGATTGTCTACGAAGGCTTGCTTTCTCATAGAGGCTTCCGTAGCTCCGCCAACCCAAGTTTAATCCCCTAATCTTTGACTCGGCCAATCTCATAAAAGAATAACTGCCGTAGTCATGACCACTCCCTTTTCTACTTTCCCTATGGCCAACCACATCAGAACACTGCCTGAAATCGATGCCACAAACGTGATCATATCGCAAGTTATAAAAAATGTCGACACAGGACGTAGTTAATCCCCACGTACTATTAAAACGTTTGAAAGACTTTAAAGTGTTTACTTGGCACTTTATGCTATTAAAATTGTAAGAGTATTACTTTCCCTTTTTTTGCTCTGGGGGAACACCCAATCTCTTCTCCACCTATCGAACGTAAGTGTAAAACCGTGCTCAATACCAGGGGTTTTCTTCACGGAACCTCAGGGCCTCCTTCTTCAATCTATACTTTCTATACTTCAACGTCATTCCCATAGTCTCCATTTCTTTCTCAATTTTTTCCATGGACTTCAGTGGAAGCTCCCCTTCTTCTTCCTCACAGTCAGCGACATCGTGAGGATAGTATACGATCTCCACTTCGCGGAGTGCGCAACACCTGAAGTGTGCGAGCTGTACCGCATCACTAAGCCATTGCGACTGAACAAGTCCAAAATCTTTTACACACGTCAAAGGGTAACCATCATAAGATGAAAAGCAGCTGAAGTCCCAAATCAGGGTCCGCAGCTGGGGTGCAATTAGGATGTGAGTGTACACCTCATCTAGACTCCATTTATGATTCATATTCCGCGAGGATAGGTGGAGCAATTCGAGTACGGAGAACTTGGAAACGTCGATTGGTTTTATTTCTGGGAAGTAATCAATTTCGAGGGTTTCCAAGGAGTGTGTATGGCTCAACAGAGCACAACCGATCTCGTGGATATAGAGCTTGTTGGCCCTAAATTCGTCTCTTAATTTGAAGTGTTTGAGACCAGCAGGCCAACGGAGAAACTCGGTCAGGGCTCGAAGGTCTCCCATGTAGTTTGTAATTGTAAGGGATGTCATAGGACCAGAAGCTGCCAGAGCCTAAGTTGAAAATTAGACTGAATATCCATAGGATGATATTGAATTGTTATGACAAACCTCTGTTAACCATAAATTCGGATTCAGGCCCTCGATGGTTAATGTTTTTTAGCTTGCGTAATACGTTTACAGCTCCGCAGAATGATTCCAACGGTAGCCGTGACCCGTCTAACCACTGCGACTCGTAGCCATTTAGATTGATACTTAGTCGGAATTCCTCAATCCTAGCCATATATGGTAGGATATTGCTCAATAAAACCATACATTCCCTCATTTGCTGATCAGGATCGAAATCTCCCCGGATCGTGAGATTCCGTACATTGATAAAGCGATGGATAAACTCTTCTATCCCGTGCGGGATACCAGTTGCTTTCATAACAAGGCTAGAAATATGTAGAATTCTACAAGATTCTGCCAAAGACGGCGTTTGTTTCAAGGTCCGGCAGGCCAAATTGTTTTTCGCCATTACGGAAAGTGGCCAACTACATAAATCGATGTAGGAATACATCAAGGACGTAACTATCCGATAAAACAGTTTACATACAGGATACATTGTGCAAGCAGCACGATATTGCGCTGTCGGACTGTACTTTCCATGACCAGGTCGCTCTTTGTTGTATCGGAAATGGTATGCTATCGTTAGGATCTCCTCAATCAACTCCTCCGGGAGAGAAAGTAGCGGAAACGGAGGGTTGAGCACCATGTAGAGGTTGTCGCCGTCATATCCACTGAATGGTAGATGCGCAAAGAGTTCGGGGTCAACATCGTATGGTAATTTACGCTTCTTGAACAGACTCCCTCCTAGAATGACCAGAGTTCTGTCATCGGCGGCACCAAGATGAAGTTGCTTTAGTCGCAACCCTCGCTTGTTTCGTTTTCGTGCCATATTTGAAGTTTGGGGGATCAGGACGTTGATCTATTGTGATATTCGTTCAGTTTTGGGTGCTAATCCGAACTAGGCTTCATTGAGCTGTTTACGTGGCTACATCTGAAACATCTTACACGATGTGCTTTTCCTTCATGTGGTTAGTTAGACCAACTTTTACCAAAGGTTAGATCAACAGAACAACCAGTAGATGTCAAATGTTACGTTTATTTCTTGTGAGAAACGATGGGATTGGGAAATCAAAAGTATGAGGAACTTGGTGCTTGTGTATTGAAATATACACTACGCAAATGCATGGAACAAAAGGGACGAGTCAGCGACATATACACGGAATATGTAGGGTTAACATTACAGGCTTATGAAAATGCGAATTTAGAAGAATATGTAAGTAAAGATGTATTGGTTCACTGGAGGATTTTAAGTGGCATTAGAAAGATCGTACCGGATTTGTGATCCTAGGGACATGGCCTGACAAGTTAAGGATATAGCAAGAATCGGAAGACTGTACACACTATACGTGAGAATCAGCAGTCTTCAAATAATATTGAATCGCTTAAACTGCTATTTTATACATATGAAATACTATAGAGCATTATGAGAGGCTTATCTTCGATATTTAAAGCTTCGGGGTAGATAGAAGTATACACGTTGGGGCTTGACCAGAAACACTTGAAGAGACACTCTTTACAAATACCCCATATAAATCCGTGGTGGAGGTCCCTGATATTGTGCTACTTTCAGTAGTCGCATCCTTGTTGGTGTCTTCGTACCTTCGGCGAGACGAGACATGCATCCGAAGGAATTGCTGCAAACGTGAGAAAATTCTGGCGTCATTGCGAACAGCATCTAGCTTAATAATTGTACGAATTAGAAGAGCCTTTCGTAGATTAATTCCTTGTATATTATCTTGGGGCGCATTGATGTACTACTAGGTCGATGCTGTCCTCATCTCCTTGGAAGAGTGGGGCGCATTCTGACCACGACTTACTTGCCGCCATCTCTATACATTGCATTAGCAAGGTTTTGACATTTCGACGAGAATGCAATATAATACTACTATTAAATTGATTCAAAGCTTTTTAACTCAGTCGCCTTTCCGGTTCAGCTCTTGGTGTCTGGAATCAGAAGATTGGGGCTTGAAAGGGCATTTTGAATCTTATTTCTAATCAACAGTTTAGATTTACAAATGGTAGGCGTTTAGTAATAGATATAGTGATTACTGTGTGATTCATAATGTAAACTTGTGTTGTCATGAGATTAGTGATTCTAGGTTGCTACCGCCCTAGTCTACATACATTATGGTTGCAAAATATCAGTAATCCCTTTTAAGTAGGTCATTGTCTTTGCGACAAAACGTGAGGTAGAGATCTTCCTGGACATATATGGACACTCTATTTTGATTTAGTATGTGTATAGTGGTTTTATGTGATGATTTGCGATAAGATTGGGATGGTTTTGAGTGATGATGGCCGTGTGAAGTGTACCTTGGTCTGAACCTGTTCACAACCAAACACCCAGATCTAGCCGTAAATTAAATGGCGTTATTTCATGACTGGTTGCCCGAAATGAGATGGCTAGATTTTAAACGGCCTCTAACTTCCTTCTTAATTACATATTTTATTGATTTCGGTCTTTAAGCTTAATGGTTCATTACCCTAATGGTGGTTTGTTCATTGCGATCATCAATCGGAAGGGGACTAATTTTAACGGTTCAAACGTTCATTCTCAGCTTGCATAGCTTGTTCGTAATCACAAGTCTGCTTCGTAATGCAGGAATAAACAAGCTTATTTTCATTGTGGAGAGATGCAGTGTACCTGATTCCTAATGTCTATAAAGTAGATCATACGTGGATATTCCTACTCGACCTTTGCACATTCAAATTACTGGTTCCATCACACCTTTTCCACATTAAAATTTCTGTTCTCAGGACTTCCCTATACAAGACCTTCCGAAATTTCTTTTTTTCAACATACGTTTTCTACATTATGGCGTCTCAAGCAGAAATTGATTCCATCACACTTAGCACTCAATTCACGCCTACAATGCACCGACAGATCTATCCATCTATTTCTCCCAAGAACCCAGTAAACAGCGCATTTGGGAAGAACGTGTTGGTTACCGGTGCTACGCGTGGAATCGGAAAGGTGGGTAGGACACCCCCACTTCAGAAAGGTTCTCACCCATAACAGGCTATCGCCTTATCTTGGGCAGAAGCTGGGGCAGCCGGCATCGTCATCACTGGTCGCAATATAAAACTTCTAACACAAGTATCCGAAGAGATTCGCAAAGTCTCACCGACGACAAAAGTAGCCGCCATACCTAGCGAAGCTGGCTCTGAGTCGGGTACAAAGAATTTGTGGGCCCAGGCGAAAAAGGAAATTGGAATTATCGATGTCCTCATTTGCAATGCTGGAGTATTTAGTGAGATGTACGGGTTTCCAATAACAGGGAAGTTGGATCCTTCAGTCTGGTGGTCTGATCTAGTAAATTTCACATTATCCCTTTTAGCAGAGCAATGCCTAACTTTGATCCCAGGAAGTCAACATCCGAGGCCCATACCTAAATATCTATAATTTTCTGCAACAGTACCTTGCCGAAGATAAAGAGCCAATTGGAGCCGTGATAATCCTCAGCTCTGGCGCAGCTTCGTTCACCCAGCCTGGAATGTCGGCGTATGGGATCAGCAAGCTAGTTGAAATCCGCCTGGCAGAATATCTTCATGCTGGTGGGTTCTCATATTTCTTGTCTCACTCTCTTCATTCCTGATCGCTAACAAGCATGAAGAACACCCTAATGTTCGTACTTTTGCTATTCACCCCGGTCTTGTCCCAACGGATATGAAACTCGATATTTTCGCGGTCCAAGCTATCGATCCCCCAGAGCTAACGGGGGGTATGTCTTTATACCTGTCCACGCCACGCGCTGACTACCTACGCGGCAAGTATGTTACAGTGAATTGGGACGTAGAAGAGATGGAGAAACATGCAGTCGAGATTCAAGAGAAAAAGCTCTTGAATACGTCATTCCTTAATGCCAAGTTAGGGCCACTAGGCCATCCATTTGAGGGTACAGCTTGATTGCGATAATTCGGGAATAGCTAGGTAATTTTTATTCTTTAAATTAGCCCTCAATCAGAGTATAAGGAGCCTATCTATATATTGACAAAACACCCTCTCAAGTATTAGCCACTTCATAGAAAATATGGATGAAACTAGAAAACACACTTAATTGTATAAATAGTTGATACAAGGTCGCCATGATTTTTTTTCGTTACAATACGTTTTCTTTGTGGGCCTCGTATCACTCTTTCGCACCCAGGTCAATTTCCACTCTCTTCAAACTATCCCTTGATTAATCCTTGATTGACCTTTACTCTTGCCTGATTATCCTTCCTGAGATCGCTCGTTAGATGAACGTTGATTCTGTTTTTAAGAGGATGAACTATCGAGACAAGCTACCAGAGGGAATAAGAAAATTTGGAGTTAGGGTGGTAGCTGTATAAGAAAACAACGAAAAGAATGTATAATACACAGAGGAGGACGATATTAGGGGCTTTTTCTTGGAGTAGATTGTCTAATTATATCTACTAATGAACCACGTTGGTGCATCGACACACCCTGAACGAAACCAATCTTGTCCTAAAATTCGTTGGTTTTAACAATTCAATCAATGACAAATTCAATAATACCAAGAGTTCAGATCAGTGACCCCAGCAGGGAGGAAGATCTTTCCTGGGAAATTTCTATTCTTAGCCCAAAAAAGCAACCTTGTGAGATTTTTATTCACTCAGACACTACTGCTGTGTCCCCCTTCGGCACCACCATCCGTAAAACTCTTGCCATTTTCCTATTTCCCACTGGCAGATGTCCTTTCTTATCTTCATTACTTGGTGGTTGCGGTATTTGAGGTTCCAATTTGTCAATCCAACTTCGAAATAATGGCTGATATTTCTCGTTCTCGCCGTGATGCCTAATGCGTTTATTAAGTTCGGGATGCTTTTCTAAAAAATCAATTACTTCTTCAGCATCGAACAATGCGTTTTTGTACCCTTGATCGTAAGCGTCAATATGACTTGCCAACTGTCGAACGACGCGATAAGTGTACTGAGAATTCTTTGGCAAAAGCCTCCACACAGATTGCAGTTCAGTCAAGTAAAGCGGCCTAGATCTCATTATTCTATCGATTTTCCGATCAGCTCTATCTGCATCTCGATGGAGTCCAAATAGCTTCATGGTTCGAGCGAGCGAGATAGCGGCAAACAGATTTTCGGGGATGTGAATAGGCAGAATAGTTTCCATATGTTCCCATTTACATGCTCGCATCAACCAACCGATGAGAATCTTTAGGCCTATGTAACTGGTGGATGCACGCGGAACCCGAAGTTCTTGGGTCATGTACCTCTTCCCATCCGTGTCTTCCCTCTCGGTGTAGTGTAGGAAACTCTCGATCTTATCCTGTCCGCAGAATAGGAAGAGTATTCGTTTCATGACACGTCGACAGAGAATTGTACCAGTCTCTTCTTCGACAACCTGAAGGCATGGACCATAAAGGGCATTATTTCGACGGTGCGAGTTTAGCCTGCGGGAAAATTGGACGAGTGTGTATTTCTTGCGCAACTCTTCAACGTTGGTCCAGCCCAGTTTAAGGGGCAAAATGATGGCGGTGCTGTCTTGAACCATTCTTTCTATATCCCTATTGCCGGCATGTGTTTGAGTACTTTTATTCCACAAGCTACTCTCATAATAACAGCCATGGTGAAGCGTTGGCATATAGTTGGTCACCTGATCTTCGATTTCTGCCGATTCGTCTCCTTGCCATCCAAAATATGCTATACATGCGTTCTGTCTGAAGTGTGGTACGTATGGTCGAGCGTGCGGAGAGGCGGATACGATGGGACCACAGTTGGGATTTTGGTAAGTAGCCTGGACATTTCCATTCGCATGATAAACATAGTATGTAGTTCTCAAGGGCTGTCGTTGAGTCAGTTGAGCAAAAATGGTTGCCCAAGTTGTCAAATCGTCAGAGGTTGCTGTTGAGTGACTCCCCCCTTGCTTTAGTCGCCCCAGCTTCCTCATGCATTTAACAACTTCACTGTCCGAGGGCGCGATGCATATGCTGTTTGAATCCAAGTCGAGAAGTCTCACCGAAGATGAAACTTCGGCTATGATGCAGGGTGATTGGTGGTAGTTGCTCCTCGGACACGTGCACAGGGTGGTCTCAGACTCTGTTGTCGGTGAAAAGCAAGGGCGATGAATTGGGGTTGGTAGGTGCGGTCTTTGGTCTGTGGGGGCGGGCATAATGGAGACTCTACTAGTTTGAGTTGTTGGTTGCCACACTGGTTTTAATCGAGGTGGGAGTGATTGAACTCTTGAGCGTATATAAGGATTAATCGAAGAATGCATTGTCAATTGAAGTCAGAGTGGGTGTCAGACGTGGATATTGACAGCATCTATAATGAGGATAGGGTGAAGAAGTGAAGTGAAGATGGAAGTCTGGAGGTGGTTGTGACTGTAGGCCACCACACGTGGTTGGTAAAGGCTTGGCGCTGACCCATTGAAGTTGCCGTTAAGTATTCTTGCAGGTGGTAGGCAATACCACGTGAGCAAGACATTCACCTGCTTCAACTGCTCAAAGAAACTTCTACGTACGAGAAAATCTGATTTTAACTAAGCTACAGCACTTTCCAGATAAAACTTTACCAGCATCCTATCGAACAATGCATAACTAGTTTGACACGTCAATACGAAGTTGTGAGGGTCGACCGTGCTTTGAATATTTTTCTTCGGTAGGTGCGCATTAGTGAAGCGTGTGCCAAATACAGTCTTGGTCTTCGCTACAATGTATATATACCTATATGCAACTTGTGCAGTAGGATTCCAAGCTTCTCTACCAGGTGTATAGACTATGTTTATAATGGCTAAATATCTCTAGAATTCATTTTTTGATAAAGTTAGAATTTCAATAAACTCATTTCAGACAATTGAGCAATCTCATCGCTGCTCTAGCCTCTGCTTTCCAGAGATGTTGTAAATCTTGGACTCTACGTGTCACGTGGATATGGCACTGGCTCACACCCTGAGCTATATGCTGTATATATATCAGCTGTACAGATATACCAAATATGACATGAACCTCATAAATTTTGGTATGAATTCCTACCCCTCACTCCTTCTCATAGATATATATACCGGAATCAAACTTCTATCTTCTTTTACTCCCTCAGAAAGGCTAGGATTTGGTTGACAGTTTGTCATCTATCCCATTGCCAGAAAGGAAGGTATGGCGGCGAAAAGAAGCATGTAGCTATTTCAACGCTTCCTTTTCACTTGTTCGATCCTTTATAATCAATCCTAATTCGTTCCAATATGTACAATAGTCATATTAATACGAGGGTAGATGCGGTTATGTGAAGTCTGGTAGTATATTGTAAGGAGGATTGATCAGGAGAAGTATCACTGTGAATCAATGTGATGAGGTAAAATCTCGTATTGAGTGTATATCTGTACAACCGATATATATACAGGGCAGTGTTAGTTAGTCAGCGGATATACACGTGACTAGTGCCTGATGAGCCTTGGGCTTACATATATATACTAATTGATATGGAGGTTCTTACGGACAAAAGATATGAAACTTTTAAACATACTGGAAACCACCCTTGGTAAATATGCTTCGGGGTAGTCCACCCTGACATCCTTAATCGAATTGAGCTCCAATTTTGATAGCTCACCTCATGTAAGTCAACCATTAGGAATCCTTTGGGGGTCCTAGTGATCAAAAGACAGTCTACGATACACTAGATCCTTGGATATTTATATCTATTGTGTGAGAAGCTCGAGTCTAATTGTCTGAATACTATGCTCAATTTCTGTAGGGCGATGTTGTTGGATAAGTCTTCTTTTGGAGGGTTCAAAGAAATGTGAATTCATAATAATTGAGCCATAGGAAATCCAATCCAAGAATCCAATCTTCAAATTAGAATATTTCATACTTCCTATTCTTCCACTGTATGTATATCAAAATATCTCAATGAACTTTACAACTTAACCGCAATGTAACTCGGACTAGCGCTACTTCATCTAAACATGAGCTATGAGCAGAAAGCTCAACACCTCAGAGGCAAACTAACGACACAAACCTCTCTACCAAAGCCTGGGTTATTCTAATCATCCTACTTCCTTATAAAACCTCCCCTTCAAAAGACTTTGCGTGCCTATAGCTCTGATGTCAGGCTGAGAAGAGTAGGAATAGTGAGAAATTACTTGCTACAATAGCTCTTCATTGTGGAAGATAGAACAGTTCAGCGCAGCTTTGGTAATTTCCTACACCTCAAAAAACCCTCCAATGCACAAATATCAATGCTTTACGTTTAAGTATACATCCTGGAACAATTTATGTACCTCCTGATCATCAAATTCCTCTCAAAACACCTGGTTGCATGATCGATATCCGAATTAGAATCCATACAAGAGAGTTTCATAATATCATTGAACTTGCGAAATTAGTATTCTACTCGGAATGATAAAGAGAACGTATAAAGACCAAACTACAGCTATCCGTTCGTAGTTAAAAGAATGGTATGAGAGGAACTGAAAATCTTCGAGAACATGATGCACCCTCTCTTGTAGGATCTTTCAGATCTTTGAAAATGGTATCAGCTAGCAGTGAGGCTTGTCGAATTCCCATCTCAGCACCTATCTGTTCCAGTACCTCTGCCGCGAAGCGACGTAGGTTGTGATGATTCAATTTTTCTTGAGCCACAACGTACAGTGGTCTTATAAGAGATAAAATTCCTAAATACTTTTAGTTTTTATTGACAATAAAAGAGCATGGATGTGAAAGGACTTACGTGGTGAGCTTGCGAAGCTTGAGGTAGAGACACAGATATCGGTAGATAATGTACGAATTATGGATAATGGCTCCTGCTGCTGAGAGATACTGGTCCCTAATGATACTGAGCACTGAAGAATTATTTGATTAACCACAATGCGCAAGGCACGCCAGTTGTTCCAAATTTGAGCAACCCAAAGGCTCGGGTATTTATGATCAAACTCAGCCACACCATTTTCCTTTCCCATACCATGAATGGTGTCATACCGCCAAGTTGGAGATGTAACTTCTTTCCAGGCAACTATGTCTTCGTCGATCTTAATCGCCTTTTCCAGGATCAAATCCACCTCTTTGACATCCCCCGTCTCGATATCTGCCATGAGATTGACAATCCGAAACGAGATTTCTAAAATGGAACCAGGGCTGGCAACATTCTGCTTTCGCCAGTCTTGTCTTATACCACTGCTCTGGAATTGTAATGTCGTATTTACCAAGGCTAGGGGTACAGGCATATGCTGATGAATGCATGCCATAAGCTTCAATGTGATTAGGAAAGTATGATTTTAGACGTAAGAGGCACTCACGATTTGAGAGCGTATGAGGACGAATAACAACCCTCCAAGTTTCTGAGAAAATTGTGCCCTTCCACGAAGTTCAAGGAGCGCCATCGCTCCTTTCACATGAGCTGCCCAATATCCATACCGGTCCGTAGTGTCAAAAACAATAGTCTGACTCAACATCAACACATTGTCACAGATGTTGATGATTGTAGATATATTTACCTCATACATTCCGAGAAGAATAGCAGCCATGAAGGTTGAGTCCGCCATGGCTTTAGCTGGATCACTCAAGGCCCTTTCCATTGCTACCAAGGCCGCGCAATACTGTTCTTTGGATTTTGTCAATGCGTGTGGGGAATTTGATACATTAGATACTCCCGCCATCCCGACTGCTTCGATAGTGGCGCGTAGTACAAAATTACCAGAAAAATAGGACTGAGTGAGCCAATTTTCGTAGTCTTGCGAAAACGGGGCTTCGTTAAAGGTGTACTTTGCAAAGAAGAAGTTCACCCCAAGTTCACGAACTGATTGCGAAGAGATTCTAAGACCGAGCAAGCCCGGATTATTATCATTGCCGAAGCAAAACAGGCTTTGGCCGGTTGAAGAAGTAGCTAGTATAGTTCGCCGTGTTCCTTGTTTCGTGGCGGACGATAACTGCTCACGCTGTTGACATTTTTGAACCGTTTTTTTAGATTCGTCTCGAAACAAGACTATGGATAAGTCTCGGTAGCCTGGGCACTGGCTATATGATTTTTCACACTTTAAGCAAGTTGGCTTTCGCTGGTCACACTGAAGATTCGATGTTAGATGATAAATCCTTTTGGGGAAACCGTTCGCAGCTCTGCACATGCCTTGACCTTTCGCTTGCGACAACGCTCACATCCTTTACTGACAACACCATGGTACACCATTATAACACAGCTAGCAGTTCATCAGAGTTGTAATAGCTAGGAAAGGTTTTAGGTGGACAAACTGGGGTTCGGATGCGGGATTCGCCGAGGAATACGAAGCTCGCACTCATGTCCTGTAATAGGAATAGCCTTCTTTTATGCTATTGGTTAGCACCAACTCTTCCTCCGCTATGGTCTCAACCACATTTGCATACAAATAGGAGATAGATCCTGATCTAATTTTTTCCAACCTGCATCCCATTCCACCTCTTCGCCTATCATTCACAATTATATCCCCCCAAAAAACGTGGAATTTCGATTACTCTCTGCCCTCTCCAAGAAGGTACGGGTCTTGTTCTACTTTCACTTAACCAATATCATTATACTTGAATATACTCCTTGGTTTTATTTACGTCACATAAACTGCACCATGTCTCAATCCACGGTAGGACCAGTTACAGAAAAGACATTCAGCGCCTACACCAAAGAACAAGGCAGGAACTACGCCAATGTTCGCCGTGATTACCATGCAAGCCTTTACCAAACAGTGCTCGATCGCCACACCTCAACTGGCGGAAAACTAGAAGTTCTGCTTGATGTTGGCTGTGGGCCAGGTCTAGCTGCACGGGCTCTCTCTCCTCATTTTGTCCACGCCATGGGCATCGATCCTTCGTCAGGAATGCTTGAAACTGCTCGATCCCTTGGCGGTGCGACAGCATCATCTTCGTCGATCCTCTACGAACTCTCTACGGCTGAACAACTAGGATATAACCTTAAGCCACCAATTAGAGACTCCAGTGTTGATCTTATTACCGCCGCCAATGCAGCGCACTGGTTCAACATGCCTGGGTTTTGGGCTAGCGCAGCCCGCGCTCTTAAGCCAGGTGGCACTGTTGCACTATGGACCTCTGGGTATCCCCGCGCGCACCCAACCATGCCTAATGGCGCCGCCATACAGGCCGCGATGGACCAGCACGAGGATCTCTATTTAGTACCATACTATGAGCCAGGTAACCTGCTGACTCGGAATCGGTATGCCACCCTGCCCTTACCATGGACATTGGAGAATCCAATCCCAGAGTTTGAACAGGTTTCATTTTTTAGGAAGGAGTGGGGGCGTGATGAAGTGTTCTATACTGGCGAGCAGGAGGTTAATATGGATATGTTTGAGATGATGATGAACAGTGCAAGTCCCCAGGTTCGGTGGGGTCAGGCCCATCCAGATTTGGTTGGTACGGAGAAGGATGTGGTGAGAATTTTAAGACGAAAGATTGAACGACTGTTGCAAGAAGCAGGTGTAGAAAAGGGGAAGGAGATGGTGAGTGGGACAGTTCAAGGGGCACTGTTGATGATTAAAAAGAAGATTTAGTCCTTCGTTTGCAGTCAGATGTCTTGCTACAATATATGAGACGCACATTCTCCTCGGTCAAATAGATATGAAATTTCTACATAACTTCTAAATGTATTGATCTATCTTGACTACCATGATCCATTAGATTCATGTTGTTTCAAAATAACCACCGGAAAGTAAGCTCTCTATCCCTTCCGCAATTGTGAAGAGGCACCGAAGTTGAATATATACAGATCAAACTTAGGCTTTAGGGTTAGGGTTAGGGTTATTGTAAATCCAAAAAAAAACAGGAGACCGTGCGACCTAGTTTCCATTCGAGGAAGTAGATGTTAAACCCTTTAAAAAGGTTATTGAGGGTGAGGAGTTTTGCACAGGAATGTGGAGAAGGGATATAGGTTTCACATGCTACGCACCACTGGCAGGACATCATATTTAGAAGTGAAAGGTTGATACCGGCAGGGTGGATTGGGTGCGACATTGAAGAGAATCTATTGCAACGGGAATAGCCATTGTGCCGTGCTAATGTTGACGCAATTGAGGACCACCTAGCATTCGTTGTGGAGATTAACTAGAAGCAAGATCAATGAAGAGAACCACAATGAGTGAAGTCTAATAAAGCAATCTAAATTATAGCTATTTGTATAAAACCTATTAAATAGTTTAGGACGTTACATAAACAAGTAATACATAAATGTAAGTTAATTTTAGACATACTAGAGTAATGATATAGCCTTAATCTGTCTATTAGCATTATAGGCACGAGCAAGTGCATGCTGCAAGACTAGTTGATTAGGGTGAGTCTCTGCTAAAGTAGTCTTGTGGACCTAGGCAACATGCTCTAGCAATGCTATTGCC